>JAQBSW010001802.1:0-121369 GCA_029291075.1 Eudiplozoon nipponicum
TGTCTAAGTGTAATGCTATTGTTGTTCAGGGTCACTAACGAAAAATTCAGAAAATTATTGAAAAAAATTAATAACAAACCAAAATTGATAAGATGGTCAATCTGAAACTTAATAAAATCAGAAGGCCAGAACTGAGTAACACAAATCCTTGACATATTTCCATGTAATTTAATGCCAATTGTGCTGCCTAACGTTGGTTAGTCCCAGTCTTCGAAGCGACGGTAAACTAATTCTATTTTGCAGGTGAAAGTTGATCCAAAAATGGCATTTGTTTGATAATATAACAGATAAATCGTATAGATGTTGTCATTTTACAACATATACAAAGGCCGAATTAAGTAGATCAGCGATAAAATGACATTCTTTCGCTAACTTTCGTATAAACTATTTTATCAAGAAAGTTTCCATTACCAACTACTGTTTTCTATTTGTCGAGTACTGCTAAGGTACTTTTTTCCTCGTTGTTTTTATAATCCAAGATTGAGATGGACAACAGTTGTCAAAACAATGAGCATTCTTTTGAAAGATGAATGTATAATGTGTTTTTCATGAAGATATAGTAAGAGAAGTTGTTTGTAACTCGCAGCTGTTTATATTTGAACACGGTTAAAACGGCAGGATTTATGGTATTTTGAAATTTGAAATTGGGTGTGAAAGCAAGGACATTAGCGACTAAATAAAAAATCAGATCATCACTAAAAAAACATTTACATTAGGCAATAAGCCATGGAACCTAAAGGGAAATGGAAATTCCCTGAAGAAATCAGAATTAAAATTTTGTGTGTGTAGAAGAGACCACGCACTGAACAAAAGTAAAAAGATAAGAGCATTGCACTCCATGCAAATATGGGCATATCCAGAGATAAAATCTAGCCAGACGCTCAAAGGTTACGGGCGGCCAGACTGACTGGAAAGGCTGTAAAATCCAAGAGCGATCTCAAAACTATGACAGCTGTAGGCCTAATGTTCAAAGAAGACAAGTTGATTAATTGAAAACACGAGTTAGATGAATTGGAGTTCATAAAAATATCTACCAAGGGACTAATATCATGAATAAGACTTTTCTAGCAGACTGAGAAGGTATGGAACATATAAATATATTATCCTCCCTATTTTCATATAAATGTATGGCTCAAGTTTCTCTCCATACATAGGATTAAATTATTTTTTATTAATAATGTTTTTATGAGTTTTCTTTAAATTTGAAATTCTACCACATCAAGCCTTTAAAGAACGAAGATTTCTATAATAATTTTGAAAAGGCTATTGATTTTAAGGTTAATATTTATATACGATCACCTTTCTTAACTCCGTTTCTCGCTCTTTGTTTTTCTTTTTCTCTCTGTATAATCTTCTTTCTACCTGTTAACTTCATTATGCTAATGATTTGACAATAAACATGGCCAAGTTTATAAAGTCTGATCAGATCCTAATTAGAATTCAATACGGCGGCCCATTGCATATGCATATAAGGCATTTTAATAGAGAATACAGGGTATGATATTAAAGTAAAGTAGCATCATATATCATTCTAAACAAGGCGATATGAGTAGCACTAGTGTGGCCATACCGTACTGACATTTGAAGCTGAACTAAATGGCTGAGTCAAGCACCATTCCACAACGTAAAACACATATACTTGTGAGCATCACTCCAATCCCTTAAAATAATTCATATGAACAGCATAGATGAAAATACTAACTCAGTGTTGATTCCTAAACCCAAGTGAAATTTCTCTGTAAAAGATAAAGGGATTATAACGTTCGGCGTCAAAAATATGTTTACTAGTGTCTCTGTCAACAAAATATAATTTTCGTCTAAATTTTTGTATATAAACCATCTTTCTTCCACTATACCAATAAATCACCTTAAAATTATTGAAAAAGATGCACTAAGTGTATATTTAATATAGGTTAATTAGTCAATATTTCACTTAAATCGAAAGCATGGCGATACGCAGTTTGTTAGTTATCCTAGTTCATGAACAAATATGTTAAAATGAGTGACATATAATAAGATTTAAATGCGTTGAATAAAATAATCAATTTACTTGCGTAAGTGAAACAACCCCGTCTAATATGCAGGTTTTTTTGAAGCCTGACATTTGCTGGGCGGTAGGATTATTATTAGTACGGAGTTAAAATTTCCTATATATAACTCTAATACGCAATTTTATTAACAAAATCAGTTCGAAGGAACTTCACTTTTCGGAGTAAACGTCGAGATATATATTAAAGCAAGCTTGAAGTATAAATATATAAGCATACGCATTCAGTCTGCTCCAAAATTAAAAAGCCAAATATTTTTATTCATGTTTTAAAATAGAAACCATCATCTTTATTTACATAACGAATGAAATGCATTGATTACCCAGAGTCTAATTAAAAACAAATATTTTAAATGGAGGAAGCCTCTTAAAAATAATTTTTAATTTTGGAATTTCTGCTTGTGTATATTGGAATATCATTGCTATTTTACTTTCGGTAAACAGCTGTCTAGAACGAAAACTAGTTAGGACTGTAAACAACGCCGATATCCATTTGTTTACCAAAGCCAGATATGAAAAATTGCTGCAAATTGCGGAAGCTGTCAGTTATGACATCTTTTCGCTTAATTTTTAAAAGAAAAATATTTTTTTGCACGTGAAATTATGTGTGGATTTGCACATATATGCAGTCGGGATTTTTCTTTTGCCTCTTTTTGTATATAATCCAACAAAATCCGTTCGGATTTTACAAATTTACTAAATAGTGAACAAGATATTTCTGTCAGGTTTAGAATAAGCGAATAACATCCTTCTTAACTGATTTTTATCCACAATGTTTATGATAAAATTACGTCTAAATACACAGAGTATATTACAATACACATCAACCTTTTCATCAATCCGTTTCAGTGTAGAATATAATTGTATGGCTATAATAACATTTAATAAGAAAGCAAAAACCTGCATCGCGTTAGTAAAATGAATGATACCGTTGTTAAAATATCCAGTGCTGGACACTCATGTCAGACAGCTATACACGATTTTCGAAAGAAACCTATAAAATTGTTTAAAATGAAATTGAATATTATTTATTGGCGTGGCTCTGAAAGGATAGCATAAATATTTCAGAATTAAAGTTACTGATATCTGTGAAATTATTGCCCAAACCTCTGATTTTCTGAGATTTCTGCGCATTTATGCAGTTAGCAGCCATGCAGTTGATAATGATTCTTGTAGTATTCGTGTGGATCGCCAATAAATGATTAAACCATGCTTCTTTTTCTATGGAGCCATTTCTAACCTGATGAATTTTAAGCTGTCTAAATTACGCACTTGCCAAAAGAAATTTGCCATTTTCCTGCTCTTATTTGGAAATAACATTATTGTAGATAAGAACATATAATCTTATAATCCGCTTTTGGTTTTTCCCACAAATCCACAAACACCTACACGTCGATCTGCACACAAACAAACAATCAAGCAACAATGATATTGTTTATTTGATTGACATGAAAATGAAATGTAATGTTTTGCATTTTTCATTTAATTAGCTATAATAAATATGTAAAACGGCAGGCTTTAGAACATTGCTGCGTTTAATACTTGCCAAAAATTACTGGTTAGTGTACAGATGGTTTTTCTAATTAGTCTGTTTTGTCTGCTGAAAAACATGTAATGCTACATATACTGCCTCCTTTTGGCTAACGAATTCTTGGACCACCGATAAGATTATTTTTTTGTGCACTAATGCTTAGTGCGATATTTTGGACAATTACGAAAAATTATTTGATATACGGGTGATACCAGCAATTTTAGGATGAAATTCTATAGGTAATACCTATGTACTTATGTTGAAATTGCTGATATTTCGGATATTAAACAAATTGTAATTAGATCAACTCCTATATACAAGTATACCGATTTCAATTTACGATTAGTGCAGTAATAACAACAACATGATATCAATTGTCTAGTCAACGGATTGCATTTGCATTCTTATACAACTTGCAGGATATAAAACAAATGTATATAATTAAATTATATAGTAATAAATTAATTAAATAATTCTAGCATTGAAAGATTTTTGCCACATATTCGATATATTACCTTCGCTAAATGTAGTCAAACCATCATATTTTGTATACATACTGCAAAAAATTTAATTCATATGTTAGTTATTGTCTATTAAGTATTTGTGCTGATTAAAATTCGATTAGTTTTTCTCATTTATGAGTGAATGAACTGAACTTGCAAACATAATCCAACCGATTTAGTAATGAATTTAAATCGCAGTTGGCTTAATAGCTCGCTTCTTGTACGTTCTCTGTTATTACACATTTAGTAATGCAAATAGACTCAATTTTTCTGACACATGATGGTCATTACAAAGTCACTATGTTTGGACTCCTTAATATTGTCAGAAATTTTAAAAATTGTGGCCGAGTGATATTTTATATACATTTGGCACAGACCTTAATTTATCAGGTACTTAACTTCACAAAATGCCGGCATCGACGATAGTATCCTTTGATTTTTTATCTCATTTTATTCCTCTACCAAACTGATATAGTATAATATATAATATTGTATCTTCATTTTATATTCAATAAGTGACTTGTCTAAAACATAAGTTAGCAAAAAACATAAAAGTACATTTAATATACCGTTTCAGCAGTCGCAGAAATTATGGTTGTTACTAAGGTGAGTCAAATAATGATATGTCAGGTTTAGATGATGCCCAAAAATTTTAAATGATATCTGTCATATAGTATCTCAATTAATAGAAAATAAGATAGGAAACATGGAATGCTCAACGATAAGTAAAACTAAACGGTGGACATGGATTTTGTTTATTTCCTAAAACACATTCAGCATATCAGACCATCGATGCTGCAACCATGTAATTCGTAACAAGTTTGAAAATATATTTATTCCATAAATTATTAATATTTCCAGTAAACAAACTATTGACCATGTTTACTATCAAGAAATCGCTTTGTTAATCGAAAAAAGCCCACATACTTGCTATCATTATTTAAGGTACACGATTGCCATGGCTATAATTTTGTGCCTCGAATGTTATTCGAAAAAATACTGAAGTGTCAAAATTATGAACTATTGTCAAATTTGCAGGTCATTTTGCATTTTCGTGTGTGAATTTGTATTCATATTCATGTTACATTAGGTTGATTATACTTAAATTGAAGATAAACTTCATCAAACGGGGTATGCTACCGAAGAAAGAACTGTCGTTGGTATTTGAATGCATTCAATTATTGCTTACAAATCATCATCAGAAACATCATAATGCACACCCATACAAAAGAACAAAAGTGACTAATGTTTCACTGCCATATAACCATAAGAAGCGAAACAAATATATATATATATATATATATATATATATATATATATATATATATATAACGCCACAAATTATAAGTGAAACTTACGAGAGAGAGTGAG
Source organism: Eudiplozoon nipponicum (assembly GCA_029291075.1). NCBI lineage: Eukaryota > Metazoa > Platyhelminthes > Monogenea > Mazocraeidea > Diplozoidae > Eudiplozoon > Eudiplozoon nipponicum. The sequence goes on from JAQBSW010001802.1 coordinate 5,453, forward strand.
AGCACCTAGTTATTTATCAGGATAACTCACAGTAATGAGGCAAAATAAACCACTACAAAACTCTATTATGGCCAAATCTGCATTACGGTAAGGCAACATCAGCAATACAGCTTCCTTGCGGCCTTCATGTATCACGTCATAGACAAACCAAACTTCGCAGCTAACTTAGCCTTACTAAGAAAAGAAAGTTGCGAAGGTGTTTCTACTAGACATCTGCAATAATATAGCCACTGAGCTGGACTCGATGCCATACCGCGCAGAATTTCCAACCAAGAATAATGATGCGCAAGTGGACCACATCCTGGCAGACGAGCGAGTCCCATACTACCAAATTTGGATTTAGTTGAATTTAACTGATTCTGCTGTATCAAAATCTGTCCATCTTGTTTCCTACGACAATCTGCCGCTGAGTGACAGAATAATGCCCAACTGGGCAACCGAATTGAGGGCATACGCAAAGCGTGACGGTGCATCGTCATATTAACGAAGACTTGTTGGTCAAACCAAAAATACGTCAACGGATGTTAGCATTGGTTACTCATTGTTGATAACCTACATGAGCTTAGATTCTCAAACAACGATGGTCGAATGCCTGTAAGCGTCTAAAATCATCAACTCTAAGATGCCAAGCTTCACTTGTGCATAGTAAAACCGCGTAAAGATTCATTGCAAAAATGACCTTTAAGGCAGAGTGAAATACTCACGTTTCCCCAAAAATATTTAACGCTCGGGAGAGCTACTATAGTTTTCGCGATTCTCATTCTTACCTCGTCAGAAATTTGGCCAAATAGTCGGATATTATCCATGCTTCATTAGCAAATATGATTTTAAATGCTACCAAGTGCGTTGGTTATTTCTCGGATGTTATATAATCTGATCGCTATTCGGGTTAATACGGGCGAACTATGTACTTGAGCTTCATAATTAAATGCTATTTTAATTGATTGCGCTGGTGGTGGTAACCATTCTTTAAATCAAGTTCGCGAGCTTGAAGTAAACACCAATCCAATTGTTATTTTTTATGTTGTTCGACGACTGGTTAAATAAATGCTATTTTGTTTGTTTGTGTAGTATCCTTGCGTCTACATTTTTCCTTAACAAGAAGACAAAAACCTGAAAATATAAACAAAACAATAAAATAGGAAAAAGTAAATTAACTGGTCGCAGCTAGAATAGTTTATTTGTGAAATTATTATCTATATTTATAAATTCCTTTGAAATTTGTGGTTTTAAATTGAGTAAATCAATAAGTGAATACTTACAAGTATGAAGCAATTGTATGAGTCGTTTGCGGCTAAATGGGGCTTTTCTGGCGACGCCGTTCTGAGAGTACTGATGAGAATAGTGATCATTATATATCGGATTTGTTTTTCTTTGTGATTCAACACTATTTTCGTTTACCGGCTTTTACATATGTACCATTTGCCTTTTGTGTCCTTATTTTTAAGGAAAATTGTTGCTGACTTGTGCAGAAATATTAAATTGGTTGCAGCTGAAAATGCCAATATTGTAAGAAACCGACTTCTAGAGTTCTACTGTTTCAGTTGTTGATTATAATGATGAAGATGAATATGAAGTCTATGATGATGATAACGACGATGATGTTGATTAGAACGAGGAGGTGGATGATTCTAAAAATGAGGCTAATAATAATTATGATGATAATAATGATAATGTTAGTGACAATAAAGATAGAAATAATAGCGTTTTTTAACTAGTTCAAACTGAGTTTGGTGCCGCTTGATAACCCTTTCTGATTCCTACCTGCTGAAGTGAAGCTGATGTAATCTTCTCTAGACCACAACGCATGCTAATTATTCTTTAAAAACAACATTACCCACACGCAAAAAAAACTTATTCACCACAAATAACTGATACCATTTTTTTAATCTAGATATTAATAAGTCTATGGATGTAACTAAAACTTTTTTCCCAATTAAATAAGTACTCTCGAACCTTTCGGTTGAAAGTAAATTTTTTAAGACGATTAACACGTGCGAAATATATTAATTAAGTTATCTTCAATTACTTTGCTTATGGTTTATTTGTTCGTTTATTTTCCTATGGAGGAATAATGTTATTTTATATAATCTGATATTAACTCTCTTCATCATAATATGTAAAAATTTAACTAGTCGTGGACATAGAAAGACGACAGAAATTTTTTTCTAAAATATATTTATTTCAGCTGTTAGCATGCGATTGTAGTTTAAATTGATAAATAGATCGTATATTGATGCAATCATTTAGTGTGCATTTATTATTAATACCAAACACAGAACTCTACTTTAATTTAATAGTTGGTACATATTATAGACATTTTTGGAAGCATGGGAATTAACCTTAATTATATATATATATATATATATATATATATATATATATATATATATATGTACATTATATATCAACAATCAGGAAGCAGAGAACGCGCATAACAAGGCACGCATACCTGCACACACCAAAACAATTTATTGATAAATAATTTGCGAATATCGTTTTTATATGTCTAAAGCCAAAGTAAATTGTATATAGTGGCTTCCGCCACGCGTGACTCTTTCGTTTTTCTTTCAAAACATACCATGAAATCCTCCTAATTTGGAGTTTGGTTTATAAAAAACATTTTCAAAGGTAGTTTGGAAAAGTTCTTTAATTGGCCAGCTGCGTTTAGTAATCCACAAGTGCAGCCTAGAAAGCGTATTTGGTAAACATTGAATTTCTATAAATAACAAATACTGAACTGTTTGATTTAAGGAGCTTTTCCTCTAAATATATGTTTATCAGACATTTTTTCGCAAAATCAAACATGTTTTGCGTATTGGGCGTCCTAGAAGTCACCGTTTTCTAATTCTCCAAGAAAGAGTTTAGGATGGTCCGTCCCTCTTGATAGGTTTACTGACCTTTATTGTCTTGTGTTTGACTACTGTTTCATTGATTTTTTGTCATTATGAGCATAAATAAACATTCCAGTACTTGGCTTTGACATTCGTCAGGAAAGAGTTTCTTAATTCTGCCGTATCAATTACGTATCAAATTTCTCTTTTGGGAATTTGGAACAGCGCTGTGGTCATGAAGATTCTGTCCAGCCCACCTCTGCTGTCGAATTTTTTTTCCTTTTTAGACTACTGTCCTCTTGTCTTCATAGCAGAAAGTCACGGAAAGACAGTGCGTTAGAATGACGAGTTTTGCAGTGACAAGTAAACCAAATACTTTGTGCCACTCTAAGCATATCATTTTTTATACTTATTTATTTATGCTTCAATACACGATTTCTATCTCAATTCATGTTATCTTTTTAAATTTTAAAACGCAAATATTAATTAAGATGGATGAATATACTGACTTTGAATTTGCTTAGTTTTTGCTACTGTTTTACAGGTTAAACATACTCTGAATATCAGGAAATCCCGCACTAATAATATGCTTACCTATACACGCTACGTGCATGCTTTCTGTCGTAAATTAGAAAATGAAATCTAACTAGATTGCAAATATTTGTGTTTTCCTAAATAAAATGATTTCTGACTTAGACCATTTAAGTTGGGCCCGAAATACCAAGTAAATATAATAGATAACTTTTATAAACCTCACACACACATAAAAATTCTTTCTATTTTGCGAGTTAATTTTCCTGCAGAAATTGTATTAAACCTTATTGAGAAGAGATTACATAAATGCTGTAGTGTATTACCTCTTAGAAATTAAACGATGATATATTGTACATAACAATGTTGATTACGTTTGCTTAAAATATAATTTATTTTCCACTTTCTAAGACAACATTCACAGTGCGAAATCAATGAGCTCTCACAGACAATATATATATATATATATATATATATATATATATATATATATATATATATATGTAAAAGAATAAGAATCCAAAGCAAATATGCATCGATTCGAGTGACGGCCGAGAAAAATTCTGGCAAATACTTGACGAGTTGCTAATGAGCACAAACTAAGTCTACTTCATGAATTACAATTTTCAACCTTATGCAATGTCTAGTTAACAGTGACTTTCTATAGATAAATTGATATGTATGCGGTGTAGTGAATGTCTTGTAAGACTGAGTCAGTTGCCGCCTGCCTCAAATCACGACAGTGCACAAAACCAATATAATTAATAAATTTTATATTCTGTTTTATGCAATGTTTACATTTATCGACATTGTCTATAATAATTATTCCAGCCATTAAGCTAACATATTAAATATTTTATTATTAGTCCATTTATATATTCATATATATATATATATATATATATATATATATATATATATATATATATATATATATGTTATTCTCCTTCAATTCATTTGCTAGTTCGAAGGAGTCCTTGATAGTGTTAGCGTTTATGATGCTCCGTCTAATTCGTACATATTTATTTTATTTCATGCATACGGTGTGAACGCAACGTAACGAGTTGCTGTGAATCTACTTTCTTTAAATATGCAATCATTGATTTCGTTGTGGAAAGTTTGAAACAAGTGTTCAGAATAAGTAAGACAAAATGCAGAATCCGTATTTCAGGTTTACAGTTATAATATGTATAAACTGCGTTTTAATCCTTTTAATTCGGTATAATTTTTTTTGATAATGGCTATAAATGAGCGGATTCGGCAATTTGTTTGACTTACAATAGTTTTGCTTATGTATGGTTGCTTAAGTTAAACCAGACTGTCATATATCTCACTTTATAAAAAATTATTTTTAAGGAAATCTTACTAATGAAGACGTTTCGAATATCTATTCCACTCTCCTTAATCTAATGCCTCTATTAATGTTACAAATTGTATTCCTTTTTCTTTTGTAAACTAATAAGCAGTTGTACTTCACTGTCTAGATATTTCCTTATGTGTGCTTCTAATTTTCTGAAGTTAAATTCGTGACATAAAATTTCTAAATCTTATTTGGTCCTATTTAGCATAACTTATGCAAAAGCAAATATGTTATATCAATATTTCCGGGTAGCGGTGTTTTCCAATAAATCATTTCACTAAAATTACCAAACTGATTAAGTGACAAGTAAAATGCGCGTAAACGCGTAAGTGGAACAACTAGGTGAACGCAAATTGCTGGGTACGTGAAACATAAACCAAACATTACGTTTTGTAACAATATCATTTGCAAAATAGTTTAGTTACAATTAGCGACTTTTGTAAAAATGCAATGTATCTGGATTCATTGTTCTTTTCAAGCCACAAAGTAATAATATATGCAAAAAAATACATTCGTGTTAGCGAAAGATTTCAATCCTTAAAATCTGTTAAACTTATTTAAGTTAAAATAATTTATTTTTTGTTAACATTTAACATTTCGAGCCAACCATTATGCGTATAACTAAAGGGAATTTAAAAATAATCAGCTTAGTATGCATTAACTTATTTAAATTTGATTTTATATTCTTGCAAACCATCAAAAAACCTTTTTATTTTGTATTGTTCAAATGTAATTTTAAAGTATAAATTTGTTTATTTTGTAGCGAAAAGCAATATTTCAATAGAAAATGTAGATAGTTTAACATTCGATTTTTATTTCCATATAGGAATCAGCCGATAGATCAAGATTACGAACTAACGGCTATTACAAAGAGCAACGTCCGTCTAAATGATGAATTGATTTCCAAGCCTACACAACACAACCCTAAGTAAGAAATTCATTTTATTTTTCATTTTAATAGCCTATCCAAAATGTAAATAAATACCTTTTAAATTGATCTTTATAAGACAGTGTTTTATGTTACATTTCAACTACATTATTCGGTTGTGTATTTGTGACCATCATAAAAGATCCATTGATAGCAAATCTTATATAGGTATATTCAGGGATATATTTATCCATCTGTATATATTCGTGAATATGCTTGTGTACTAAATATTAATGATTAAATTTTGACTGGAATTTTATTAACGCGAATCCAATAATTCATATAAATTTTTGTGTTTAATTAAGTGTTTTTTAATTAATTCATTTATTATTCCATGTGTATCTGAATTAGTGGGAATGAATCCAAATCGGAAGATGGGTTCTGAGGAAAGGAACCGAAATGTCAGCAATTATATAAAATCTATAATTGACGCCAATATAAAGATTAGAAACGTGAAAATAAACGCATTCGTTTGTGCTGTTTTTAATTCTTAACAATTGTCAGACCGCTTCACTTGATTTATTCGATTGTTTTTCATAGGACTTTATCTTCAAAGTATTTTATTTGAAAGACTGTAAATATAGTTTACGGCGGGTTCCAGCCGTTTTGACCAACTCGTCATTAGTAGCCAGTGATCGTCACTGAGTCTCGGTAGAAGTTAACATTTTTTACGTCTGCTTTATGAGTCTAATACGAACTTGAATTTCGTGATAATCAGACAATGAGCATGATTGGTTAAGACACCATTAGAATAAATTGTTCAAATTTGAATTGAATATTCACACGTACAGAATTTTTGAAAACGGTAGAATTTAAGGTACTTCTGCTTCATTTGCAATGCACGCAATATTTGGTTTTATGAATTAACAGTAAATTTCACTTAGATAATTCTAGTTTAAACAATTTAAGTGTCATATTCCCGATTAAAGTGGTAAAAATAAACTTCGTTTATTCACTTACGGTTCGCTTTTACTTTCTTATTGTCATATTTTTAATTATTGAATACATTTTTGGAATAGAAGAGACGGAGTCTATAAAATTACGTCGGCATTGCCAGTAATATAATATAAGCTTATGTGAAAGAAAAATCAATTTTACAATAGTAAAAAATTTATTTCAGCATTTTGGAAAATTTACTACTTAACTGTTTCATAATCATTCGCATCATATTTTCACTGAGAGATCAATACTGGAGTCTTTAAACATATTCTCATTTTATTGTAAAACAAGTTGAAATTGCATATTTCAATAATTATTAGTGGAATCGTAAAGATAAAACTATAGATCACTCTATTTAATTCGAAAATTATTAAATAGAGTTTGAGTATTGAAGTTGCACAAGTTGCACAATGAAGTGAACATGCTGTCCATTATAATCGCTGATGTTTTTTTGCTCTTCCATTCTTATCTTTATAACACTGGGGCTAATTGATTTATAAATGCATACAGGCATGCATAAACGGAGATGTTGATCGTCTACATGATTTGTCTCTTAACCGCCGATGGTCATAATGCAGAATTTAATCATTCTTGTTAAATGTGCGATATTGCACATAACAGTGCTTGGTCACGAAATTGCGGTTCTAACTGACAGAATTTACACTGATAGTCTCGTAAGCAGAATTTCAAAGAGCTGACGGCTATCTCTTAAGTCTCTGCAGCTTAAATTATAACCGAAAATATAGTTGACCTGACGACGTTTTATTTGGTGATTAGTGTTGAAGAAGCGTAACTTTAAAGCGGTTTACACAAGCTTTGTTTAGGGAAATTCTTCGTGAAATTTTAGCAGCCTCGTCGGGGTTATTAGGTAAACGATTTCACTGACCAATGACATCAAGATGTCGTGAGCCAGACGAAATATTACCATCATAACTGTTTTTGAGTTATTTAGCTTGAGTTGCCACCGGAAAGCTGTTCTTGAGTGCAATTGATTGATCTCTGGTACTGTTCGGCTCTTTTCTCAAAAAAATAACAACTCAATCAACGTTTTCGTGATCTTCATGCAAAAATACATCACAAATCTCCACTTTAGTGTGTTACAGAAAATAAAATATAGTATGCTCTACAAATTAACTGAAGAAGTTTGTGGAAATAAAATATCTTTGCCAATCGCTGGAACCAGTCGCAAAATAGTTTTAATCATCTTTACCTTGTTGAATACAATACATTATTTGGCGCCATACTATCGCAAAGTATAGCTCTCGTTGAAATTTTGGGAGGTAGAAAATCGAAAGTGCTTTATTGTTATAAAAGTGTAACAAACGTGAATTAATGATACCGGTTGCTTAATTGGGCAATGAGACAATGTACCTGAATTTCGTACTAAGATTCTATTCCCCGTCAAAACTCTGATTGATTTGGCCTAGTTAGTTTCATTTTTATGCTCGAAAAGCTGTTAAAATGGAATCAGTGGATGACTTCGATGCAGAATTTAGAAATCTGATACTAAAAAGTGGGAAGTAATGTTAGTGCTACCATTTTGGACAATTGATACCTGAACTTCACATTCGTAAAATAATTATGAGGCTTCGTTTTCTCTGAATTCACAAAATACTCGATGCGCGATTTTTGATTACGGCAGTTTTGCCCCCCCAATGTTCTTCTGAAGTTCTGCAATATTAACAAATTAAAGAGCATTAATTTTTATTTTCATAAAAAAATGCAGTGACCACATTATCGTTAACCTTACGATTTGGTATCCGGAGTGGTTAGTAGAACGGTAGTAAGAGCCTGACGACTAGCGCTTCAGAAACTAGAAGCACCCGTATTTCTTTTATATAATAATCACAGCTAATCCGTCTGTTTTGAGAATATCATTTGCGATTTTTGACAGTTAGATACTGCTTTATGCCAATTGGTCACATTAATCAAAATTGATATCTGTCCGCTGTTTGACTTTTAAACATTTTCTTTACAAATTTATGGGGTTATGTGCGATCTCTACATGTTTCCGCAGCAAATGCCGCATTTTAAGCTCACAAACTTCATTTTAATTTTCGGATAATTTGCTTTTATCAATCCCATGTGCTTTTCTGAAATTAGTGTAATATATTTCGTTTAAACCCATAGCATAAAATGATTACAAATTTAAGACAAAATATGCCATTTAGTTAGTAAATGTATGTGTACTGTTGTTCTTAACCTCGCCTGCAGTTTATTTGATGATAAAGTGAACCGTGTAATAATGTACATAAGGTTTAACTTGTTCGAACAAAAAATTAAATTTAATGTTTATTATCGTAAAAATAGCAGAAGAGTTTTATTGATACTAAAGTCAAGAATGCAGAATGGTGTTTTGATTACGTCTGAATGCGCACTTAAAAGTAATCTGGAAAGGTGTATCAGATGCAAACTGTTAAACAACATTAATAAGGGCATTTTGCCTGCCCTATAAATCAAATCGTAATTAAACTGCATTTATAATCGATAAGTTTGATATCATGCTAAACTGTGCATGATAAACAAATTTAAGAAATAACACTTGATATATTCATTTAATTGTAGTGAGAACGTTTTATCCGCATTTGAATATGAATAGTCGCGCAAAAATGTCATAACAAACCCATAATTTTAGCTGGAATTTTCCGAAATGTACTCGTTATATGACTATTGTCCAGGTATTGTGAACAGTCGATGAAAAACATCTTGAAAATTGATAAACTTTAATGAATTACTAGAATACTATTTCAACGAATTCGGAAACCCTGTCGCGAAACGTCTAAAATATTATATATATATATATATATATATATATATAAAGTTTTCATTAAAAATTTAATTCTTTAGGCGCGACATGAAATATAAAATGTCTTACTGCAAATACGATATTCACAGAGAAGATTTAGAAACCTGAAAAGAGAATTTCTATGTAATATGAATACTTCTTATAATGCATTAATTGAATGGCCTTATAATTAAAACAAGTAATAAATAATATTAAAATAATGTTTACGAGCTTAAGATAAAAGGAATCCCAATATACCTTACCAGTCGCAAATTTTCAATCTTCCACGATCAGCATCAGAGCAGGAAGGTAAATTGACTCACGAGGATCAAATCGCACTTCATATACGATTTATGTAAATTAAGACATTTGGCTCTAATTTCCAGCAGTTTTGAATGCATTGCACTTGCCTGGAAATGTTGGCTACAGAATTTCTGTGCAGCCGTAATCATGAACTATTTGCAGCTTTCACTAAATCAACGTAAGTAATAAATTTGAACATTAAATGCGCAGATAATTGAAATATTTATTTAAGTAAAGCTTCTGAGTTTGAGATAAACACTGATGGCATATTATCCGACGAGACGCACAGCATAGCAATACTACGGCAGTTATACGCAGTGATGTGATTATTTGTTTTATGATCATTACCGGAACGCGGCGGAAAACTGACATACTAGGATCAAACAACATAAAAAATGTAAGCTACAGAGAATCAAATATACAGCCATCATCTGTAGTATTTCCGAAGTTATCGTAATTGCCCGGAAACGTCAGCTTCGCAAAATTTGTACAATTAAAAAAAAGAATTATTTTCAGCCTTACCCACACGTACAGAAATAAAACAATAAATAATCATAGATTGTACGATACAATGGATGCGATACTAGTAGCAATAAAGACCGCTTTTGCGGTTTCCTATATCTTAAATAGGAATTGCAGTTTGACCCTCGTAAATCAAATTGTCGAACACAAAAGTTTGCATATTATTTAAAATCGTATGGTGTGCGGCTGGTTTGGCGCATAATTTAGAATCCTAGACAGGAATATAAACGTTCCTGGCTTCGAGCTGTGTTTACGGAAAATTATGAATAGTACTTGACGAGTTTCCAATAAGTTCGAAATCGGTCTACTTGATTAATTACTTTTGCTACTTAATGCAATGATTATTTTATACTTGATATATATATATATATATATATATATATATATATATATATATATATATATATATATATATGGTGTAATTCCTGCTTCACGCATAATTATTCAATATACATTGAAAAGTATTTATTAATCACCAAGATGCATTATAACGTATATAAGACTAGCTTTAATACAATGAAGTCTAAACTAAGAAGTAACAAGCCCGAACCTACTAAATTATCTGTTTCTTATTGTCTTATGTTGTGTATAAGCGTAAGAGAAACCTTTCCGCAAAAAGTACATAAATGTGCCGGTAAACACCGTTACTTATTTTGTAAGCGGCACTGGAATTTAAATCTAGTTATTGTTTATGTGACCAATTCGTTTTTGTTTAATGACTATCAAAAAATTCTTTTTAATACGATACAACATATAGTACAAACTACAGGAAATTTTCCAATTTAGAATTTATTTAAAAGTTATATAAACATGTGCTGATATATTTAGCTTTTAAATGTATTTTGTATAATTCAAAAAGTCATAGATTTTAAGCTAGTTAATAAATTTAATTTAAAACCAATTAAGCAGGCACGAATGTAAAATTATAACATTAAGAATAATTCATACATGCATACATATATAAACGGATATATAAACATGTAAAACTCTATATAAATACAGCATGCATACATGCCAACTTTCGTCTTGTAATACATACGCTTATAAATACATATATACCTAAATACCTAAATACATACATGCATAAATATATAAATAAATCAATAAATTAATTAATAAGTAAATACATACGTATTTACATAAATGTATACAAAAATAATTAATAACTACATGCATACATATATACATACATAAATACATACATGTATTCATATACATACATGCATGCATAAATATAAACACACATACGCATATATATATATATATATATATATATGTATATATATATATATACGCATACATACATACATACATGCATGCATAAGTGCACACAGACATGCATGCGTACACATGAACATATTCATACATTCATAAATTTGTACATATATACACACATGCATTTACGCATACATAAATACATACATCCATACATACATAAAACATGCATGCATACATGCATACATGCATACATTCCGTACAGAAATTCATATCCTTGAATATGACAGCCGCATATCGATTTTCCGTTATGTCTTTATAAATTAATTTTAATTGACTTGGCTTGTTAACTGTACCATTTTTGTAACAAGATTCCCGCTGATATTTACACAATTTCGTGTGTTTTTTTTCGTGGTAGTGCGATGTTTTGTAAAAAGTTATCTATATTTTAAATAATTGTGCTCAGTAGCAAAATTTCTGATCTTCCTGTTAGGCATTTAAAATCTATCCACTGAATTGAACTCGGTAGCCTTCACATCCAGTGCGCTGGTGTTCCTCAAATATGTTCCTTTACTAAATGAGACTGTGATGACAAATCATAAAGTTTCCCAATAAAACAGACGGCTTGCAGAATTATAATTCGGAGAAATTTCCCTTGATGCTTGACAGATAATAGCCAAAATCAAGCTAATCGCAGATATCGGTCGAATTAGATGTAAAAACATTTGATATAGATTTCAGAATTAGGTAAATATAAATGCAAGAATGTTAATACGTAAAAGAATCCAGAAATATTCCATTTAGATGTTGATATCGTAATCCAAGCTTGATAAAGGTACAAAAATGGTTTTTAAGGTTTTTTCTCAATTTAATACACTTTTTAGAACATCGATTGAAATTAAAAACAATTTGTTAAGAAATTTACCTTAAAATAGAAATAAAAGAAGTAATAGATAATTTCTATTTTTGACATGTTTTTTGATATATCTGCTTTTAATGTATCGTATAATAAAGCGTAAATTTAGTATAAAGAATGTCTATAAAACACAATTAAAGATGACCGTTTTCTTTTCGCCAAAACTTAATTGAACTTTAAAATATGCTAAATTTTATATTGTCAATTTTGAAAAGCAAGGCGATTTTATTTGATTTAAATACAGAAATTATGTAGCAACGAACTGGAAACTAAAAAAGCATATGCTGCGCAACGCACATAAATACGCAACCGCAAACCACCAGTTTATATTCATTTCATATTAGAATTTATTTTGATTGTATTGCTGTATATTAAGTTTGCTGCAACAGATGGCTTTCGTTACGAGTAACTATTTTACATTTCTTGCTTTCAAGAACACCTGTAAATCCACCAGGTTTGGCATGTGCTATAAATAAAGAATATTTTTTTGCTATTGCGGAAACGTGCTCGAATTTTCCGACGGTGTTTTGGGAAGAATGCTCGTTGACTCGCTATATTAGCAATCAGCCATTCCAAACTACATTGCACACTGAGCAGCTGTTGCATTTCCCTGAAAAATAGTTATTGAGATACTTGATAGCAGAGAGCTTCGCCCCCATATTTATGTTTATAAGCAGTTTTAATGCTCTACTAGGCATCGGAATAGTCAGCAGTATTTTAACTTTTCGTGTAATTATTGCTGATGTCGCATTCTCTTTACAACGTAGACTATTCTATAACATGATTTTCGGATTGGGTACCGAATTTTTTAAATCCACTGTTCTCATGATTTTCCCAAATATTTCGATATCCACGTACGGATATCTTTTTTAATGGAACACACATCACCCACTAAGTTGACAATTAGTATGTTGACATCGTCATCCGGTAAATCATCATATATTTATATTTAAGTAAATAATATTCACAAAATATATTTTATAAATAAAAAATGTATGTATTTTGTCATTAACAAATGGTACGCTCATGCTGCTACGTATTGCCTGATAAGTGAATATGATAGTACTAGGACTACGCTAAAGTGATAGGCATTATTTTATGTCCATCTAAATTTACTTGTATTATTTTCAATTATATATTTGCTCTAATTAGCTTAAACTGCAACATTTGTCTATAAAATATTTTAATAAATAAATAAATTTATTGATTAAAAAATATATATCTTTAATTAAATTGTAAGGGTAAGATTTGATTACATATATATCTTGGAAGTAGGAAAATTTTATTTTAAAAGAGAGCAAATGATATTCTTTGAATAGAATGGTTTCGCTCTTTTTTAGCACCAGTAACATACTTGCTAAAGTTGCGATATCGGGATTTCTATTTGTTGACATTTGCATACGAATCCTTGAACCCATCCACTTGGCCACCGGAGCTCCACGTTGCATCAAATTTTCATTTTTATTCCAGTGTATATTTATGTATATATTTATTTTAAATTAAAGAATAGTAACATTATTTGAACTTAGATATTGTCCGTATAGACTTTGGAATTATAACCAAGACAGCTGTAGTTACGGCTACTATTAACGAATTCTTTTTGAAGGAAAAAAATGTCTATTTAATGAATTGAATTTTCTATTTTTATTTTGTTTTTGTTCCTACTGGCAAAAGTTACAAGTATGAGTTATTATCCCATATCACATTGTGTATGGTTTCCTTATTTGCTCAACGTTTGACGAATTTACTCGAATGTTGTTGACACAGGTGTTATTCCCGAGGAATGCATTGATTTCTTATTGATCATTTTTTTCGAATTTAAAGTTGAGTGCAATGCTGGCTATTATTAATATGCAGATAGTTCTCGTAATACGACGTAGGACCTACGCAGCGTACACATGTATATATGCGAAATCAGCGCAATTATAAATTGACCGATATTATTACCATTTTGTAAATATGTTTCTAATGTCCTTGCTCAAATACGACACTTTTGCATGAAAATATTATCGAGGCACTCATCTGAAATGTGATAATGCAAAATGAAATACATCATTATCTATTTATGTTACCAGTGGCTAAAACACGCATAACGAAGTACATTAAATTTTACATTAATTATCATCCGCTATCTGTTCAAAATACATATATATATATATATATATATATATATATATATATATATATATATATATATATATATATTTCTAATTGGAAAAAAACACATTAAAAACAAAGTGGATAATGACAATAATTTCGAAAATACTAAACTTCCTCTACAATTTTCATTTATAAACATTCTGGGTTTTCATTTGAATATGAGGGTGGCAACAAATATGAGTCGGTTTTCTATAACTTGTTTTAGCTGATTGGTAAGTGTGTATGCGTTTGTGTCTGTGTGTTTGCCTGTTTGCATGTAAATGTCCTTCTCACTGTATTGCAAAATGATGTATGATATATGGTCATTTTTTATTGATGGCTTTAGAATTAACTATCTGTTCTAATTGTTCGCTTTTGCATGTACGAGTGCTATATTTGTAAAACAGAATCAGGGAGATGTGCTTTGAATACAAGATCGAGGAAGAACTGGGCTACCTCAGGAACATTTTGCTAATGAACAACTATCCAGAGCGATTCATTCATGTCAAACTCCGACCACTGCAAATTCGCACTGGAGAGGATACCGTCAAGCAGGTTTTCCTAAACTTACCATTTAGAGGTGACGTACCAACCTCAATAATTGCACGGTGGCTTAATAGAATAACTAAGGAGAATATTCCCAGTATTAAAGTTCATATCACATTTAGTACACATAGAATCATGAATTTCGCTGCCAAATATCATTTGCCAATTCTCTCCAAATCATTCATAGTCTACGAATTCTCATGTATGTGCGGTAGCACATATATCGGACGTACGAAGAAGAAATTGATAAACACAATCCAGCAACATTTACCACAGAAATTGATTAACAAAGGCTTGGCACCATCAGGAAAATCAGCTAGTCAGGAAGAAAAACAAATTAATATCAAAATGGATAATAGCCATTTATTTCGAGAATACTAAACTTCACTTTACAATCTTTCATTTATATACATTCTGGGTTTTACATTTAATCATGTAGGTGATTATGAAAATATATATATATATATATATATATATATATATATATATATATATAAATAGAAATATTGTAAAGTGATTTTGTATTCTCGAAATGAATATATATATATATATATATATATCAATGCAAAATCAAGTATTGGATCAAGCAGCAAAGCTACTTCATCCAGTAGACGGGTTTTGTCCTTGTTTTGAACTCCTCAATTACTGTCCAGATCATGCTGCGGACGGGATTCGAACCGGAGTACATCTGCTTTGAAGTCTTAGACTTTATGCACGGAGCCTCGTGTTGCATTCAACACGATAATTGCTGGCATATACCACCTTATATTTATGTTTAGCCTTTCCTTCAGTTGGAACTCCTGCGAAATGTCATAAGACATGAAAATCTAACTAGGTGACCCCAATGTGTCATTATAAATCTGGCACTGTGCCACTTGGTGAAATTATATTGATTTGTATTTTAATTGTGAGATATTTATTATATAAATGTTTTGGTATTATAAACTAAATGCACTATTAGCAAATGCAATTCATTCAATAGACTTGTTTCGACTTTAGTGCGAATTCTTGAGGTACTCTACAGAGTCTGGTGCAGACTAGGTTCCAACTGGGGCACATATGTTTCAGTTTCTGGAACTTGACCTCTGACCCGCCCTTGTCAGTTAGTAAATGCAATTTGAAGTCATAAATCAAGTGATGTTTCTGGTTAGCCTTCCTTTGATTTGGAACCTATTTTGAATCTAGTGAGATCTGATGATCTATCTAGCCACTTACGAATTTTATTTTTAGAACTGACATTATACCAATTGGGGCAGCTATATTGATTTAATGCATAATGACAGTATTTGTACTATATATTTTTTTCAACATATAATAAGCATTTCATCAGGTAGCGAAGTAAATTTTACCAGTGGGCCGATTTTCTCCTTAATGATAACACTTCCCGTTCTGTCCATCAGATAAATTCCAAAACTCAAAAGAATTTGTGCCTCGATTTCATATTAAGGATGAATCTGGTTTACTGGATGAATTGATTTCGCAACCTGATGCAACAATTAGTTTATGCTCGCAAAATATTCTGAATGAAAAATTTGTTATTATAAAGAAAATTAACAGGGATTCCCCAAGTGGCATTGCGCCTGTTGTAAAATGCAGAACGGGGGTGTCTGTTAAAAGCTACAGGTATTAAAAGATTCCTAACAGGCTCTATCGGTAGAAAATGTTCATCAGAAGAATAAAAGTTGGTAAATGAAATCGATTGCGTATTATATGCCGCACGGATGACGCATTGGTTAGTGTCCCGGGCTCTAAAGCCTGCGGTTAGGTTTAGTTACCATCCGCGTCAAATTATGGCGAATATTTGAAAAATTCCAAAAAAAGCAAGCGGTTTACAGGATGAATTTCCTGTGCTATCTAATCTTATGATTTACTTATACTAATGAAATATATAAGCAAAATCCTGCCATTGAATCTCAAATCAATATTACTCTACAAAATGGCAAATTGTCTATTTTAAAATAACAGATTATTGGAAACTACTAAGAAGTTCAAGTTTGAAGAGTTTTCAAATAGTTCATATCTGAAGGAAGAACTATCCACAACCATATGTTTATAGGTGACATCAAGTTGCGTGTTGCTCGTGAAACGATTGGCGCAATCCTAGAGTATGAAGCATGCGTGCCACAGAATCCCGTTCGCGTCAAATTCTAGGCAATATTTTATTTTTACAAAAAGGACGAAACCGGTCTGCTGGCTGAATTGTCCTTGCTTCCTAAAGACATCTACTGTTAATATTAACAAAATTTATATTAAAAATACTGTCATTAGGATTTATATATATATATATATATATATATATATATATATCATTACATAAATTTTATCTTATCACATTTGCATATAAGGACCGAAAAAGTTACTTTAAAATTTTTGGCATTTATTGCTTTTGAATTCCTGATTGCACGGAACCTACACGTCTGTATTTTGCACGAGCTCTTAAGTGGTTGTTTGGTTTGTACAGGACCGGTATGGTGGAATATAATTCGCATGTACACAATGAGGCATCCAGTATATTTATGCTTTTCGTGCTTACTGGTTTTTCTTTAGTAGGCGTCGACACTACGCATTATACGCTCTAGATATCTGGTCAAGTAATGTAGAGCATTTGGATGATGCAATCTTCTACACGTTCTTGTACTAAAGCACGTTTCAGATAAATTATTGAGTTTGCAAATTCAAAACCAGCTCACTATATATCATATGTTGTATATCAATATAAGGTACCAAATCTATCACTGGAATGATAGGCCTAATTTCGCTCAAATGAAAAAATAACAAATCCTGAAAATCTTCCACACTAGCTAGCCGCATATTTTCCTTTCGTTCTTCAATAGTTATCATATATTCGTAACAATCTTGGCATCATTATATATAACATATAATAATTATATTTTCTTGGTTTCCAATAACTAACTCATAAAGTTCTTATAAGCTATGAGTTCATATAGAAACTAGAGAATATTTTGAAATTTGCATAATAAACGAAGAATCCAATATTCATAAGTTTTTATTACTGACTGGTTAAGCAACTTACGGGGTTAGCACTGATTTTTATACGTGGTACATATTTAGACAAGAATTTTGGGACATAATTAATGCTTCCCAAAAAAACGTGGTAGCATGGGCTGATCAATTAATTGAGATGCAAATCAACGTGTGTCATAGACTAAAAACACAACAACAGATAAACAAATAGTTAATGCATAATTTTGCGTGCATACATTTTTATGCATTAGTAATATATATTTTGCAAAAAAATTTATATTGAAGTTTTACCTCATTGTAGGACAAAGTTAAGAAAACACTCCATTTCTTCGTCCTCTTTACTTTAGTCAGAATTACCTTAATGTCTATGCGATTATTTAAGAAATTCTGAGAGTATTAAGTTGGCTTAAAAGCAGAAATTTTGCAACACGAAGTTTGCAGCATTAAAACGCAAATGAGTCATCCAAAAATCAACGCACTATCTCTTTTCCATCCATAAGTCGCGAATCTCATTTTAAATCCTATAAAATTCTTTTATTGCAGTTGACACCTTGCGTATTGTTTAGCTCTGATTCACATTTCGTTTTAGGGAACGTTTTCAGATATAATTAGTGTGGAGTTTAGTTACCCTACGACCAATTGTGTTTAGTCTAAAGTTTCCTTTCTTTCTTTATAATAAAGCTTATGCAAATAACATATCGCTATAAGCAATTTTGCATGTCTACAAATAGAAAAATGATGTGTGCGATTGCCGCGCGTTGAGCCTTGACATTACCTTCTGAGACCTATCGCTGTAAAATTATTTATATTTTATATATTAGGCAATTGCGTAATCACTAATTTTTGAATTAGTATGGTAAATATTTATATGATACATTTCATTTACTAGATAAGGTATCGTTTATTTTCATTCAGTTTTGTGTCTCTTCTATGCCCATTTATGTTTATTCATATGAAGTACCTGTTGTTAATAAAGTTTTTTAAAGCATGACTAGTCCTTTTGGACATATGTACCTGAAAGGGATTTCAACTTTATGTAACAGTAACTGAATATAAGATTTTGTTTAGAAATTGCCGCCAAACTATTAGAAATAATGTGCCGTCCATTCGCATTCGTTTCCAATATATATATATATATATATAATATATATATATATATATATATATATATATATATATGAACATCCGTAATATGCGTTTTAATTTGAAATCAGCACTAAAATCTGTGCGAAGAGAATGTACGTGTTAGTTGCAAAAGACGTTTTTGACATATAGCAACTGATCAATGTTTCTTTTTGCTACTTAATAGGTAATTTTAATCTTTCATATCACAGTTGTTTCAAAATAAAAGTGGTTTTTTGAAATTGTGTCAATTATTATTCACGCAATGATTTGGCGTTATGTCGAGGATGCTTTAAAACGTATGGTTATCTGACAAAAAATATAAGATATTGATTAAAAATAATGATATTACTATAATGTTTAGACAATTAAAATACTTGTGTATTAAATGCAATATGTTAAACTTCCAATTTGACAAACTTTGCGTTTGTTGATTGAAGTTTATTCGAATTTAAATAAGGAAGAATTGTCAACCGCAGATGAGAATTTACAAGCACCGTGTGGATAGACACAAGTAAATTTAACATGTTGTTCATACGCACTATAAGATTTCAAAACCTTAATATTATAAATTTATTAAGGAAAAACTTATTTACCTATTGCCGAACCTGAAATGGCGTATGACCGCTTAGGTGTTTAGAAATTCGCGTAACCTTGGTCAGATGCAGTGCTTAAGTTGTATCTTAATGCTTTGGAGCAACTTATTACTAGTTTTGCCATTAATTGGTCTTTTATTAAATGCATCAATGAACATTGCAAACATCATCTGTATTGTTGTCTTAACTTGCTATTGTTTGTATTTCATAATTAAAGTACATCCTTTGTGAATTGCTTGCGTGATTGTAAGAAGTGTCTTGCGTGAAATTAGTTACCTCAAAAGTGCTTAATTCTTCTATTGAAGTCAAATTGGAAAAAATGTAGTTTGAATTCCATGCGATGAAATTTTTTCATAGTTCGAGAACGTGAATATAAGTACAATTCTCGACGAAAATGCGATTATCCCATAAATATATATTTGATTTTATTATCTAAGCATAGATTCTATTACAACTTACTGCTACAACAATTTGTAATTCTATGTAATTTCTAAGTTGTTGTAGTAAAATAATCTCGAGCTGTATTTGCACAACGTACATTTACCGTAAAACTAAAGCGGTTTAAGTTTCTGACAGCTACATTCATTATAAAATGCATATTAAATTTTTATTATAAGAAATTCTCTCTGACTGAAATTGCCCACGATTAAAGCGAAATTCTGAGAACTCAACGGTTTTGCGTGAAGCATTTTTGTCTTTAAACAATATCGCGTTTCCTTTTATCGCAGCGCTATAATTGTTCCGGAATCGTGGGAAACAAATTTCAATATAATTTATTGTCTTACTTTTAGCGAAAATAGTATTCGTGCTCCTTTCCCTCATGAAGATGTCTATGCTTCTCACATGTCACGTGCGGCTCTTTTTCCGAGTTACTCGGGACAAGCCAACACAATAAATCCAAGTGAATCTTTACGGATAGCAGCCAAAGATTCCCTGTTAAAAAACCTTTCTTCAGTGAAGGAAAAACAACACAGAGGCACAGCCAATAATTTTGTCAACTCCAGTCGCGAAACAGATGAAGGAAAATTGACAGATGAAAGTTATGAAGATGAAGAAAAGGCAACTGAACATGAAATGCTGACGTCTACTCGCCATTCAAGCTCAGCTCTTTTTTCCGATAATTTTGATTATACTGATGGTGATCATGGATCTATTTATACACGCAGTTTTATGCCTCTAAAATCAGCCCTAGTACGTCAACAGAATTCAGATAAGTGTCATCGAGGAGAATCACAGTCACCTTCGCCTAACTCATCGGCTACTTCACTTTCGACTGGAACAGAAACCTCGAACAGTGTAAATTCGTCGACCTGCGATGGATTTCGACAAAATATGATGTTTGAACGGCAGTTGTGGAAAACGGAAGGTTTGTAACTAGTCTAATTTTGTATACTTAATTTAATAGATTCACCTAAATAAGTATTATTTAATTTTTTTCATAAAACCATCTTCAATTTTATTAATAAACTATCGAATAACAATTATTTAAACTACAGCATTTTCAAAAAATGACAAATAAACAAATCTGTTCCCCTATTATATTTAGAGAAGCATACGGGTGTTGACCAATTTTGCTTGTTTAATAAAACTTTTCAAATAGAATTCCAGAGATTTCAAAAGAAAGGGCTTTTAGTATAGCACAAATGCATTAAACGATTCCGAATATTGTATTACTCTTTGTGTTAAATAAAAGGAAAGAGTGATACAAGATTTTATTATTTATATTAAAATTGCATAAGTATAATATTAAATTGTATTGCTTTCGAATAATATTTTGTTTTCAAACATCGAATTATTCTTTAGATCATGTTTGCGAGTTTGAAGTAAATTCCAATCCAAATGTATTTAACCTGTCATCGAACAGCATAGCTAAAATACGGTCAGTAACTCGTACTGACGCGTTTCGAACTTTCATGATGATTATCAGCTTAGGACGGCAAATTGACTGGTGAGGTGTAAATCGCAATGCATACATGTGGACAGCAAAATTAGGTATCAGGATCTCACCTCTAGTAGTCTCGCATACATTTTACTTGACTGGAAATGTCGGCAGTACAAGATTCAATTAATTATATTAACAATAGGTAAGTATAACGTTACATTGCACCGCTTTCGAAAAATAACTTGTTTTGAAACATCAAATTATTCTTTGTGATAAATTTTTAAATACAACTTTTTAAATGTTTAAAATAATGTATGTATAGATCTAAATTACGAAAAACACATTCATTATTTATCACGAATTACTTATGCATACTTGTTGTATACTAATGCTTTATTATTTCACAAGAGTCCGTCAACAAAGCGAACAAGTGTGAATACTTCCCTCACTAATGCAGTTCATGAAAGAAACTTTGCCATAGCTAATATTATTTTTTTAACGTAGTCTGACTCGAAATGGCATGTACTCGTTTAGTACATTCACCTAAAAAATAATTCTGTTTTAATTCATTTCATATCATGGAATAATTATTACGTATACAAATTATTGCCCATTTTGTTTTATTTCTGGTGATATTTTCTCTTTTGTGCCATGCAATTTATTTTTACATAATACATTTCAGTATTAATTAAGAATAATTTGCACGGGTTTCTTGCCAGTTTCGCCACATTCTTATAATATTGGTTCAAATATATTTCCCTGTTTTTTACACACTTATTTGCATGTTCTTGCGTTGATTGGGTAAGATTCTTGGTCTGTTCTTGCTAGCATTATCTGTGCCGTTATTTCGATATACGTAAGCTTAAGAAAAATGAATGTTTGTCTAGTTAATTGCGTTGATATAAACACCTGACCAATTAAGTACGCATATTTTTCAGTATAAATGATGAATTGCATAGTGTGGTAGCGGCAATTCGTCCAGTAGACCGGTTTCGCACTTATTGGGAACTCCTCACGTACTGGCCAGAATTTGCCGCAGAAAGGGCTCGAGCCCGGGCACGCCTGTCTGCGACCAATTCTGGCCAATACTTGATTATTTCTCATAAAGGACGAAACGGATCTACTGGATGAATTGCCTTTTTTCACTTTATAATTCTTAGTTTTTTCTGACAAATGTATGTACTTCATGAAACAGGTTTTTCTATCAAGATCGCAAACTTTATTATATTAGTTGTTATGACTGTTTGCTCAACCAATGTTAGTTTATTTAATTTCCTGTTGCCAAGGCTTGTCTCATTGAATTTTTTAAACACATTTAATACGTTTTAGTACATTAAATAGCATTGATTTGAAAATTAATATTTAGTGACGTAGGTCTTGTAAGTTTTTACTCATTCCCGGTCAATTACTTACTGTTTTCGGAACATGTGCTGGTTTGATCACCAAACTGCTTACTTATAAAAGGGACTTGCTAGTTTTAAGTCAATAAAACTGGATGTGGCGACTGTTAGACTTTTGTACATTAAATGTACTAATTTATTGAGTTATTGTCAAAAATAGGTCAACTTAAATGCATCTTCATCTTTTAGCTATAAAAGCACACTTAAATGATAATGAAAGGCTGCTATCCTGATTCCATGGTGTACTGAACTTTGTCAAATTAGATAGCAGAGGCGATTAAATCTCCAATTATTTTTGCGTTATGTGCCGGTTAACATTTGCTGAAAACTTGATTACGAAGCGACCAATCATTGGCTATTTCACAGATATCTATAGAGTCTATTGGATTGGGCAGAAACAGGACATTGTTATATGGCCTCTTGTCACAAAATTCTGTTTCTACTAAATATGAAGTTAACATCAACATTTGGAAAGTTTGAATTTGTGATGCGCACAATTCTTCGTCTTATTAGAATATTTGGATGGTCATTCCTAAGGTAACATTGCAGAATGAATGTTTTTGGAGCTTTGCTTTAAATGTTTTTGGTGAGGCCGCATTTTTTATTTCAAAAATTAATCTGGATACTCAATTTTTATTCTTTAAAACTCTAGCTTTTCCTACTACATATGCCCTAGGTTGTTCATTTGCAAAACGTTCTCTCGGCTAAGTAAACAGTTCTGTTTTGATGGTTTCGTTATGACACTTTTTCAAAAATGTTACTATCCCATCATTCCAACCAAGCTTATATATTTTAATTTATTGCCTTTACTTAATTCATTGACCTCACAAGGAAGCAGTTATTCACAACAACTAAGATGCGCTCAACACAGAACCTTATGCGAGATTGATTCTCTGACCCTTATAATGGAACAACAATTAGTCAAATGCTGTAGTGCGGCAATTTCGTAGACTTTAGCAATTTTTTGTACTATTAAAGTTTCAAACAGAAGGACGTAATCCAATTAATGGAGCTGTGAAAATAAGACAAAAATGACAAGCCGCGAAATTAAAATTATCTTAGCCAAATTATTTAGAATAATTGGTTCAATTTCGTAACACACTTAACGTCCAAAGCTAATTACTGGTCATCCTCTACAGTACCAACATTTTCAAGTTGATTAAAAGAGTACTAAAGTTAAACTCAGCCACAATTTAATTGTTGTGTATAAAAAGAGTAGATGTGACAATAGCAACAACGGTTTTACAAGGAAACGTCAACCACTAACACGACACACATTCAGGCAGTATAAATTTTAACATCAATAATTTTAAAAGACAATGGTTCTTATAAACAATGCTAATAAAATTCAAATGAGACAGACCTTAGCAACAAGCGGTTAACTATTATGCATTCAAAGCATGCCAGTTAAGTAATGGAATAATAACCAATTATAAGAGGTCGAGAATCAAATTTTATCAATAGGCAATTTAAGCAATTTTTTAATGTAAGCAACAGCGCTAATAAATCTTTTCCAATATCACAAGCATTTGGTTAAATAGGTACAATAGAAATCCGTTAAAAGAATATAAACATCTACATCAATGTAGTACAGAAAAACGCATGCCACAAAAGAAGGCCCATATATAGGTAAGCAAGAATAGAATAAGCTGCGATTAAATAAATATGATATTCTATTGTATTAAATGTATATAAGTGAAGTTACTTGAGCTTTGAAATTACAAAAAACTACATTCTACGTGCAGAAAAGTTACATGGATATGAATGCCGACTAACGAAAGTTGGTAAATTGGACACTTTTATTCTAGCCATAACAGATAATGAGATATAAATTACTTATTTTCTGCAATGTAATTTGTTATTCATTTGTGCTTCAAACAAATTCATGTGGAATAATAATGCATCATGCATACAACCATCATACCTAACATTATTGATGACAAATATGTTCAACTTTCGCACCAGTGGGAACTAAAAATACATTTACAAAGACGCACATCGTGTAGACATTTTTTATATACCGTATTTTTTAAATTGCCGATTCAATTAATTTGACTAATATATTGAAATAAAACAGGAGTGATTTGTGGATTGGCCTAAATTTCATTGGTAGAAACTTACTTTTTCATCGGGTTCTTATGACTTTCCTTTATATTAAACTGCAACAGACTGAAGATGGGTTGTCCTATTATTTTATTGGTCCATGTTTAGTAACTTAATTAATACGTTTAAGAAAATTACACGCCATTATTTAATTGCCAACGATTCAAATTTAATTTATTATTAAATACCCAGTCCATGCTACAGAATGATATTTTGACTATGAAATTAGAATATTTATAAACTTGTATATATAATACCCAACTTCGGCTAACTTTCGTAGGATTTATACTTAATAATCTTAGCTATTATTGAAATGCGGAAGTGCGTTTTCTTTTCGAAACGTTTTGTTATTTTTACAAAATAATTGTCAACAGATAAAATTAATGCAATAATTATAATAATTATTATTTAATTGTTATTTTCATTATTATTTTTGTTATAGTCTGTATTATATTTAGCATGAGATCACATCCTTTGAAGTTATTAATATTTATCTTTGCTGCATAGTTCTAATACACTTTAAATTATGTATAAGACGTTGCATATCCAGCAACAAATTTATTCAAAAACGACTATAAAAGTGTGCAAAACTCAGTACAAATAAATTGTTTAATCTCATATACATGAAATTATTCCCTTTTTCATTCTGGCTCGCATATTTTTCTAGTAATCTTTTAACTAATTTGTAACTAGTTGCGCAATACCTAATACATAAATGAATAATTCAAAAACGTTGATTTCACACTAAGTGAAGGAGATATTGTGTAAAAAAGAAAACATATGATGAATGCTACTTCATCTATTTCAGCTAAATATAAAATGTAAAAAAAAACACTTTATTATCACAGAAGCACTTTCAAGACAAATTTATTTCTTTATTGTACTGGTATTGTATATATACTTTAATAATACTGCATTTTATGAAGTTGAACCAATTTACTTTCATTATTCGACAGTCAATTCGTAAAATAATTTAATTTATTGCACAATAGACCTTCTCTTATGTTAAATGGGAAAGATTACGATGAAATTAGAAATGTTTGTTCGTTCCCCTTGGCTTTTCAACGCCATATTTTGAGCAATATATTAGGAAGTCCTTGTTTGTCGTCTTCTTATGTCCCTTGCATAAGTAAAGCACAAACAAATAGCAACACAACTTATTGATATTTATCAATATCAACGTCACAACCACGCAAATACGATGCCGAATTCGATATCTGGAACATTATGAACAAAAATCTTCCTGCCTTATATGCCATGCCGATTAACTGCATATAATTGACTTGTGCGATCTGGATATTTTTTTATTTTCCAGTTTACTCTCTGTTTATAAGAAGGGGTCATTTTGCTCTGCAACGCATTCCGTAAGGAGATAAAATCATGGAGTTTACCTGCGATAGTGTAAGAGCATATTTCGTAATATTAAAAAGTTCTGTTAGTATAATATGAATAGGCAAGTTGTCTTTAGCTATCTCAGAATTGATATAGAGAGTTTTGTTTACATATCGACCGTCTACGACAATATATCTGTTAAAGGACATATAAATCGAAGCAAAGCTTTAATTAGAGTTTATAAGATAAAACAGAATTTGTTCAAACAAAAATAATGGATAAAAGTATAAAAAGGAGCTGGTCTTTTGACATTTAGTTGAAATATTAATTCTACCGCGAGATGATGGCACAATGGAATAATGCGTAGAGCACGCGTTATAACTACACGGTATAAACAAATGTCTATGCAAAATTATATCCACTCATGTCATCTGATGGTAAATATTTTTGTTTTTATATCTTGGGACGTTCTGACAACTTAATAAAAATCATTTTCATTAATAATTTAAAATAATGACCATACGATTGATTTTATCCCATGACTTTAAAAAAAAGTCTGTCTATTCCAATGAACAATAGCTTGGAACATAAATAAAAATGAAACTAAACATAGTAATAAATTTCAATTGATATCTCAGGATTATGGATGGACTTCAAGTTGCAAAACAAGAAATAAATATTAGATAATACGCGAACTTCATGTCCCCAAATGAGAACATATGAAGTTTATTAACTTCCTAAATTTGGAACTAAATCCTGTCAGTATAATAGATTTAACAGACAGTTTCAGAATGTTGTGTGTCATATAGATACTTTAAATAAATAAAGGAGATTGATTACATATTTTATTGGTTATTCATTGATGAATTATCAATATTAGATATTACGAATAAAGTTGGGGTGTTGTAATAAAGATATAGAGAGCTTAACCACAAACAGTCGGCCCTATTTCCAAAGCAGATTCACCGTTTGCATAAATGTTAGGTCTAATATTGTTCATATTGAAATGGATTTCAAATGGTTACGGTCTAAATGGCCAAATAAATCTCTCCTTGTTTAAAGCAAAAGCCGCTATAATTCAGTATCTACAAGTTTGCGAGCGAGTTGTTCGTAAAACAGTTAACTCCGTGAAGTTGTCTATAATTAATAAATAAGGACAGGGAGTATATATAAGCCAGTTGTAAAGTCAACAGTAATATTAGAACTATAAAACGCATTTTATTTGAAATTTAGAGTCAATATATTTACTTCAATATATAATAAGCTGTCTGAATCACCTTGTTCATTCAAGGTTTATATCAATTCCTTCACTTGTAATGATTAAATTCTGATTTTATTTTTCAAATTAGATAAAATACGACATGTACACAGGTGTCAACATGACAACAACTATCGATATTACATATTAAGAACGTATATTTCATAACATTTGCATATTGAGGTTTATCTTTTAAAACTTCTAAATATCAGCAGTCTATACTTCGTAATTTAAATTGAAATGTCAAATGGTAATATAATTTAAATTGTCCTTGCTTAAGTTACCATTAAATACTGGGGCACTTCCCATGGTTTTTTATTTAAATTTGAGAAGCAACCATTCGTTAGGCACAAAATATATCTATTCTGTCGAAAGTAACTTGAAATTATGTTAAGTCGTAGACAGCTTCGTATATAACATTGGAAACAAGTATGTTTATGCAATCTTTACAAAAATAAAATTTTATTTTTGTTGTATACTATAATGTTCAGTCCTCTTTTTTATTATTAATATGAATTTCTTTTTAAATTCTGTCGTTATGTGGAAAGTCGAAACGTAATTTAAATCAAGTATGCGGATTTAAGATAAACGCCGAACCAATTTTAATCAGTCGCAAGAAATATCTAATATACCGCCAGCCACACATACTGTACATCTCCGACTTGTCATGTTCATGAAACAAGCACATTGAATAACTGATTAATGATGATTAAACCTCAATCAGCGTTGTTTCGAATAAATTAGTAGGAAGTCAAAATATAGCAAATGGAGTACCGCTACATATAATGGGAATAATTTTGGATTTAGCAGGTTTGACGTTATTTCGTTTATATTAATACACCTTTCATTTTCATAACAAGTATATTCATTTACATCAGTTTTAAACGTAGAAACGGCAGTGATTCTTGTATTTAAATACAAAATGCTTAAAATGTTATTTATTATAAAACGTGCATTATACATATATGTCGGGGCTATTTGCCGGTTTAAGACACGTGAAATATTTTAAGCTTTTTTTAAAGAAAAACGACGTCGCTTAAATTTCAAGACTTTTAAAGCAAAAGCAAATTCATGAAAATCATTGTTGCGTTATTTTTTTATTCAATAATTGTCCCAACCATTAACCAGCGTTTCTATAATTTTTAGGGGCACAATTCAAAATGTAACGTGGTCGATATATCTAGTATGAGTAATTTCAGTCCTACCGTTGCGGTACAAATGAATCATATGATAGATATATCCTAGGTGACTATATTTTTATGCCCTCGTGATGTACACCGAGGTCAGGTCTGTTCAGTGGATTTCTTGATAAATTTGTTGTTAATACGGCCATCAAAGAGCCTTTTGTGTCTTCGCGTTTAGATGTATTGACATTTAATTTACTTAAGTTTTACATGATTCCAAATAGGATATATGGGGCATCCTCAGCTGATATTGTTAATTGCCCCAGAGCTCTGTTACTTTAATATAGGGACACGCAGTGTAATGCCTACCAGTCGGATTCGTTAAAAACATATGACCAATGAAATATTGTTACTAATTTGAACTTCATTAAATGGCGTGTTATACATTGTAGGAATAGTTCAATATGTTCTGCTAACTAAAATTGAAATCGAGGATAATTCTGTCGTTCCTTAAATTTTAATAGCTGTGGAACAGTATTCAAATGCGTTAATACATCTAATTTATATATATATATATATATATATATATATATATATATATATATATATTATATGTTTATTATGTCTATTGCCTTCAAATATTACACAGTATATTTCTAAATAGTAAGAAAAAACACATTACTAACAAAGTGGATAATGGCCATTTATTTCGAGATAACTGAACTTTGGTCTACAATCTCTCATTTATATACGTTCTGGGTTTTCATTTGATTATGTGAGTGGCAACAAACCTGACTGGGTTTTGCTTCCTTTTCCTGTTTTGGCTGATTCGTAAGTGTGTATGCGTGCACCGTTTCCAATATATCATTGGAAGTAGCTGATGTTCCTGAGGGTGCCAAGCCTTTTTAATCGATTTCTGTGATTAATATCACATTTAGTACACAGAGAATCATGAGGCTGGATGCCAAAGATCAATTGCCAATTCTCTACAAATCTTTCATAGTCTACAAATTCTCATTCGGTAGCACATATATTGAACGTACGAAGAAACAATTTATAAACAGAATCGAGCAACATTTACCACAGAAATTGATTAGAAAAGCCTTGGCAGCGTCAGGAAAATCAGCTTTTTCCGATCATATATTGGAAACGGGGCACCCAGTTAATTTGAACAATTTCTAAATTCTACATAAAGCAAAATCAGAGCAATTATTATTTTTTTATGACGCTCTTTATAAAAATCTATAAACACCTGACCTAAATATTCAAAAGTTTCATCAACATGATATTCTAATCGACTGGCCACGAATAACAAAATTCAACAACAATTTACTAGTATCCAGGCAAGACCAAACACGCCCTCGACTAGACTCAATAAATATTCATTTGGATTGGCAACAAACTGAAGAGGAAAAGACAGATGCACATACCGTGAAATAAATTTCGAACAAATACGGGCGATCAACACTGCAATCCGCACTTGCGCCGTTACCATGTGAAAACAAATTTGCGCAAAAATGTAAAAAAACGATTTCACTCGGAAAATTGGTACTCGTACACGGTACAGCGAACAATGCAAAAGATGGTTCACTCTCAAACTATCAGTACAATAATGATTAGATCTCAGATATCACTTTGCAATACAGCGAGATGACCTTTGCATGCCAACAGGCTCACACACAAACACAAACGCATAAACACTTACCAATCAGCCAAAATAAGATATAGAGGCAAAATCGAATCAGATTTTTTGCCACCCACATAATCAAATGAAAACATAGTACGTTTATTAATGAAAGATTGTAGAGCGAAGTTTAGTAATCTCGAAATAAATGGGTTATTATCCACTTTGTTATTAATGTATTTTTTCTCTTCCCCTAATTAGAAATATATATATATATATGCTATATATATATATATATATATATATATATATATATATATATATATACTTCTCGAGAAAACTGAAAATTTGAAATCTCCGGACTAAGAGACATCTCATTCCCATAGCTTCAGCCCAGTTAATCACAGCTTGCACACTGAATCTTTCTAACACCATACTCATTATTCTCTAATATGTGCTTTGCTGCATATCTCTGGTCATAATGCTTCTAAAAGATGGGAACAATGCCGTAAATGTGAAGCATTGAATGCGCAGTTGTTTCGGATTAAAACAGCATTAAAAAGTTATTATACACTCATACAGAACAGTTCTTGCTAATTACTGATTGATATTTAGATCGAAACGCTGATCGACTTTTTCTAACTCCGCGGTATTTATTTTAAAAACGCAAATTAATTAGTGGTGTGGAACCTAGTGTAGTGCTGAAATATTGAGCGCAGGTCTAGAAGAAGACGACCAACGTGTCGATCTTAATATCAATGTATAAATTTAAAAAAGAATTTGAGTGAGTATGCGATAACTTTAATAGGAAAAGGAAGAGTCAGGTAAAAGTATACCAGCTTCAATCGCTGTAAAAATCTTTGAAAAAGTATAAAATTGGAAAATGGTGCGATGTGAAGCGTGAAAATAATTTTCCAGGCAACCAATGAGACATATTCGTTCGTTGAACACATTATTAATTTAAGTAATTGTACATACGTGTCTTGTGATCTCTAGATTGACAGGGAGAAAGACGCCTTTCTGAGTAAATTTTTAACTGATGAGTCGGTTCCGTTTCGATTAATGCTCAGCCAACTATATACTGTCACAACGGCTGAAAAATGCTACCTAATTGGCTGTCAACAAATTTTAATTTCAAATAAGACGAATGAAAGTTAAAATTAAAGTCTGGATTGGATTGATGAATATGATCATTTCTACTCGTGTGTGGGCTGTTGTATGAAATGAATCATATCAGTTCAACATAAAGAGACGTTTTCAGAACATTCGATAATCTAAAGTATTAGCCAAAAACAATTTTTTGAAATTCCTTTAAAACTCTATCACAGTTTGATCTACAATATAATACTAAAGCCATTGGTAATTGCTATGATAACTGCCAGTCAGGAATTGCTGGTCAGATTGGATTAGACAGATGCGAATATGAAATTTACAGTACAAAAATAAATATTATAAAAAATTAATATAGGATTAGAATGAAATTTAAAAATGAATTATAAGACCTGACTAAAGTGTTAGAAAAGCCAAATTTATCTGAAGGGTTGCTGAGACAGATGAAGTGTGAAAGGTACATCTCATGTAAATTCTGATGCGAATTTTGTATCAAGCGTTAAGGTATTCTTTTATTCCTCCACCTCCGCAAATTAAATAGTTAAAGTTAAAAAAGTAAGAACCTTTATTTAAGTTAATATTAAGATTTGCAAATGGGAATCATAGTGGCATTCAACGATATTCAATCTTACATTTAGCATAGATTTTCTAAACTAATTTTATATGTAAGCGAAATATGTTTTATCAGCCGCATGGAACTCACAACATTATTAAGCATATTGGTATTGAATATCAATACCAATTTAAGTAATTAGCGACACAGATTTTGATCTACGCTATACTCATATTTCATAAATCCGAAGTTATGAGCTGCTCAAGGATACAAACATCAATTCATTTCCTTGGTCACGAGTTGTAACGCGAACGACAATCAATCTCCTAACTAATGTTATGATTATCTTATAATTTCATTTCTTAGTACATGTTATTTTACTGTATCGATTAACTTACGTTCTTTATAGAGTTTAAAACTTCTTAATAAACTTTTACTTTAAATAGCAAATTTTCTTTGCGATAGAATTGTGATCTTTCTAGCTTTAGGCAATTTTCGAAATTCTTCTTTGGCCTTCCCTTTATTTTAAATTATTATCTTATTGAAAGTTATTATTTTATTAGCTCCTATTTATTTACCGTTTTAAACAAAAACACCCAAAAACATTCGTGCATGCTGTACGCTTATCTAGTGAATCTACCGTAGGTGTTACCAACTTATTTTAATTTCATTTTGATGGGTGTACACGTGCAGACAAATAAACACAAATACATACACATACATTCATACATAAAAAAAAACATTTAGGTTGTGAATAGTCAGCTATGCTTAAAAGATATACCATTACGCCCCCAAATTGAAACTACGGTTTTGAATTAGAGATTTACCGCCGCTAATAATTATTAAATTCCTCAAGGGATGAATATGCTGTTGAAAATGGCTTCCGAAACAGGAAACCGAAATATATGAAGTAAACATGATGCTTTAACCTTGTTTCACAAAACAAAGTTCAGGTAACTAATCCATTTCCTGTCGCGCACCTAGCACATTCCAAAGTTACGCCAAATATGGGCCATATCTCTGGTCAGTTGAGTAGAACCATAAAAACTAATCGCCTTCACAATGTTTGGAGCTAAGTTTGGTTCCACGGATGTCTAGGAGGATGCTGCTGCTGCTGACTACATTTAGGAGCCTCCTTTGTATGCCTTTTTAAGCATCACGACGACGAACAGACGCAGAGTTTGCGAGGCTCTGCTCGAGCATTATGTCTGCCCTCACTATGCATCTGCAACCGAATTTTTTCTTTTGTGCTCATATGGCAGACCGAGATATTCTTACTTAATAATTGAATTTTGCATAAAACGACCTTTGGGTAAAAAAATTGAACAATCCGATTGCATTTAAGCGTATGGCCAATTTAGTAACGCCACTAATTAAAATTTAATGCCAGGATTTCTTTAGATTGTGTGGTTGTTAAAATAAATTCAAGTGTTTGGTTTACTTTATCACAAAATATCTTTAACAGGGCCTTTATTTTCTCAGAGCAATTTTTCAAATATTAAATTGCTCAAACATTGTTATAACGGCTATATTTCTCTAGCCAGTAACTAGTTATCTCCCAGTCTCTTCATCATTGTTACTCACATGAGTGCAATTCCCGGCGCCTTCGTGATGATCACATCGATAAAAACAAATGTACAGACGAATTTGTCCTGCCTCAAACGGCAGAAAATTTAACTGGAGCTCTATTTAAATCCATCACAATTTGAGCCTCCATATGGATTATCCAAAACATGAATTTATATGTACAAATATTTCAACCATGTTATTTCTGTTGCACTAATACTTGCGATTTTGCCAGAAATACGATATGCAATCTTTTGCTCTGTATTCTATTCTTATTAAAAATGTTTTATGTTTTTTAACCGAATCTGAAGACAACATAGTGTGTTAATATATTTTTATGCAAACTTATGCTTTCACGTTTTCCACAGTTTTGATTGCATCCATAATTTAGCCGTCTCTTTGATTCATTATTTTCATCCTCGTTATTTAGCCAATTACTTAAATGCACTATCTGACGGAATCAACATTTTCATCTCGTTCGCTTACCTATAGAAAATGCTCAATTTTTAAATTGACATTCTCGTCTTTTATTGATGCGTTTTTGCATATGTAAGTCGTTTATTTAAGAGCTTTGAACTCATTGAGCAAATTCTTCGTCGTTAATTTGTTAATTTGATAAATGCAATGTCTGTTGCAGTCAATAATATTTTTGTCGTTCCCTGAAAATATTGTCCGCTTGTGTCGAAATATATGCGGCAATAAAAGTCGTGTATATTTAAGTTATAAATTGTAATAATCTGTCTAGCCAAATTATTCGAAATCTACACGCATTCTCTATATAAGTTTATTTATCGATATATGTACATCGAAATATATTTTGCTTCCTTCAATATCTTTACTGTGCCGATGAGTCAAAGATCTAAATTTAGTTAAGTGGATAGTGCCGAAATACTTGAGCCACATTTAACTTTAGCTCTTCATGACACGAGCCCTGTCTAGTCCAATTTATGTCACAGTAAATCTAACATAGATTTAGTTTATCGTATTTTGTATTCGCTTTAATTACACTGACTGGGTGAGGACGTGCGATACATTATTTTTAGAAAGTGTATCTCCAGAAAAGCCTATCGTTGTAACTGCGACCTTCTGTTGCCTAAATTAAAGCTGCGTTTTCTGGTCTCGATTGATATAAATTATAACGAAATTAAAATAAGCATTATGTAATTCATAATGTATTAAAGCACTGAAAACTTAAGGATTTTACAAGGAAATAATATATGTAATTTACTAGACATTGTGAATTGTTCTTCCTGATATATATATATATATATATATATATATATATATATATATATATATATGGATTCAATGTTTTTGCCTTTCAATATATACTATGCTGTATATATATATATATATATATATATATATATATATATATATGCTTTCAGTATAAACGAAACATATCATATAATATAAAATACCATTTATCAAATAGACTTGATTCATCCTTACTAGACACTTATCAATAACTGGCAGAATTGTAGCAGCGCAGGTTTTTATCGAGCATCTGATTTAGAGACTTGAAACACATCCTTTACTCCAACGAAGCCGCACATTGCACGCGAGCTTCAATTGTGTAAAATGTAATGCTTTTTGTTATTTAAAATCTAATTCGGCAGAGCATTCTAACTCAATTTCTAACAAAACATGCATTGGAAATAATTGAATTTGATTACAATATTAAAATTATAATTAAATGATAAAAATATGTGGAAAATAAACAATTTTTCTCATTTGCGAAGCATTTAAATATGAGTTTACAAAATTGTGAAGACTCATTTTACTCTTATTGTAAATAATATCCTTGTAAATTTTTAAATCAGCCGATAGTCATCGTTCATTGCGTTCATTGTCAGCTTTCAGTTTCGAGAAAGGTAAAATTATAAGTAAATGTAATCCAAATTGCTATAAAATATATACCGAAAAATGCTGAGGCAGAAAAAAAATTTACTACTACATTTTTACAAATTTATTTTCTACCTCATATTTAAACAGCAGGTAAGAAAAAATTTTGTTTGATGGCAATTACACTAGTTGTTGTTAATTGCGAGCGATTACGGACTCGTATAGGCAAATATTTGAAAATATTTAAATAATCATAAACGTAGTCTACATAAAGTTAGCAATTGATCCAGTCGATAGTTAACCATCAAATTTATAATCTTAAATTCTGTCGACCATGGGCAAATGATGCACATTTGGCGTGATAGAAAAATTCCGGTTTTCAGATCTAAATTACTATCTTTGCTTCATGTATCCATTGTCGACAAATGACATTTCCAACCTGAAAAAATGTGTAAATGTATTGCAAATAATCATTTATGCGTTAAAAAGACAATTTAGCCAATGTGATAGCTGGCGAAAACGTAGATCACGTATAATCTAATTATGGGTGTTGATGTTTTAATAATAAATTATATCAATTTTGAATATAAATATTCTATTACCTTTTGTATACCCTTAAAATATTTTTTTTCCTGTTATCTATAAGAGCGTTAGTTTATCAAAGTGAAATCTGTTCCAATATAATTATTCAACAGAATCTTTAAGTTGTTAGGTTTAAAGCAGAAATATGTTTGTTCCGTATTGAAAAGTAGTTTTTTACAAGTTAGATAAGGGCAACAATTAGAAACGTTTTTAGTCTCTAAGAGGCGAAATATATTTTTCTTTCTGATGTCATCTAGTTTCAAACATTTATTATAGGATTGCCCAATTAAATTTTATCCCTTCTTGAATGATCCGACTGTCAATCAAACAATGGAAAATCTACTAACTCGGTGGACATTTATGTAAAACTTCTTATTATAAAAGTACATAATTAAAAGAATTACGGATTAAGGAAATATCTGCCCCATTTATCCAAAGGGACGTAATAGCAGTCTTTAAAACGAATTTATCGCATATAATGAAATCCTGCATCATTGCCCTATTCTAGTGGACGCAACAAATGTCTTCATTGCTTTCTCCCTTAAGACAGATTATAAACTGACCTTTATTTTCTTGTATTTAGCTAATACATTTTCGTTTATTTTATGACATTTAGAAACGCAAAAACAAAATAATTCTCTATATATTTGCACAAAATTTCCTGCTTTTTCCTGTTTTCTCAATAGACGTACAAGAACATATTCGCTTGTTAATATGTTTCCCATGCATTCTTAACTTGGTCTAAAATATGAAGCAAGTACTTAAAATTTATTGTTTGGTTATTTTGTTTACAAATTCATCTCATTTACTGATCGTTCACATCGAAATTTAAAAAGAGAACGAATGTATTCTTAGGAAAAATGATGCTATTCCTATTTAAATTTCCTCATATTCTCTTTGTTTCTAGGAATGCTAATCGCTTGTGATAAAAACAAACTTTAAAAAACCGAGGAATGCTTTATTTCCTTCGAAAATGCATGCCACGAATGCTTTGAAATCTACAAAATATATTGAAATTTATTAGTCTATCATGTATGCTGTTTTGATATGTTCAGAGATGCAATAAGTTTATTAAATGAAATTTTCTAGAAATTATTTTTTATTTCATCTTATCCAATGTTGCAGTGGTGAGGTAACGATTAGGGTATTGAGACTAATAACGAATATCATTTTGCAAGTATCGATCCTTATTAATATTTTGAGTATAATGTTGTGTAAAGAAGTTAGAACCCCTAATTGCGAAGTTTCAATCGGTTTTAAATCATAGTTAAACAGCTAATTCATTTCACATATAATAGAATAGTATTCTAATACAGAACTTAATAATATTTTAATATATTTCCAATTGCAACTTAAAGAAAACTTGTGAACATGTATGTCAACTATTAATTTCATTTTGAGCCTATTTGACAATATTGAAAAATTAAATTTTTAACCATTTAGTCGATCGTCCACTATAAATGATGGCATTTAACACATGAATTTTGGCTTAAAATATTTTCTTCAATACATGATATATGGAAATGGATTGTGTATATTTCAGTGTGATCTTACCTTATGTGCATTTATCGTTCTCAGATAACCAATTCAGATAATATAATATATTTTGGTGAATAAAAATCAATATAAACTTCACCATTAACTTTAAGGTTTTCCATGGTTCAAACTGAAAACATTCTGTAATAATTGTTTGTAGAAAATAGGTACTGTATGAAGAATTGCTATCTACACAAGCATTTGTGTCGTTAAAATATGCTTAAGTGGTTCATGCGGCGTTAATTAATAAATATTTGGTGAAATAAAATCATAATATTATTTTAAGTGGTGGATTATTTTATGTAGATAAATAGAACCATTATTGCAAAATACAACATCAATTTATTATCCGGTTGTTTACATAGTTAAATTGAATGTCGACCATATAAAACAACGAATTGGACGCAAAGAATAGATATGGAGGTGCATATACATACCCATAAACTATATTTATTCCTAAATTTATATATTGATTAAATAAAATGTTCGGCCTCAGTTACATACAAGGATAGATTTAGAAATTGACAGGTTTTTCGATACGCATATATTGTCATTGCGAATTACAAAAAAAACACGTGCAGTTGATTAGCATGAACCTAATTGCGGATCGTATGTATGCATATGAGTCTTTCTTACTAACCATTTAAAGAAGAGGTAAGTAATGCTTTACATTTCTAATGCATAAATGTTTAAACAGTCTAGAACAGCGTTCATGGCAGATAGTAATAACTGAGTAAATATAATGCAAATCCACACACACACACACACACACACACACACATATACTTAAGTTGTTTATATTCAGTTCAATTAAAAATATTTATTGATATATTATTTTGTCGAGAGGGGATTTTTAACGCCCAGCTTTTAAAACACGCAGCTCCGTTTTTATTAGTGTTATGAAAACTGCCTGAGCATCAATTTGGTTAGAGGTAGGACCATTGAGAAAATAAGTTTGTGCGTTGCGGAAAAAAATTTCTTTTTAGCCTGATATAAGTTTCAGAATATGCTTTTGTGTTATTGTTGTAGAATTTGGTCACTTCTCCAGACGTATTTCGTCTACGCAACAGCATGAAAATCAATTTTGGACATTGACCAGTTCTATTGAAGGGAGCCTATCCTTGCATTTGATTTGTCATTCATTGCCTCATTTTGCATAACTTTTTGAATTCAAAATACAGTATGTTACCGATTCATTAATTCATCTCGTAATCATTTCAATCATTTTGTCACATTTCAAACGATAAGTACCCATGTCTAGCCCTTCGAATTGGTGTGGCCTACTATTTTTTATGGCTCATTTCTTATGATAGCTCTCATACATTATTAGGAGATACACGTTTGATAACATAGCTTTTACATTGTATTGCTCTATCTTGTTATATTGCTTCAACTAGATTTAAATTTTTAATGATAATTTAAGACAGCGTGCGTACACTTTTATTAATTTTATGCCTTCGTGTAATTATAACAATATAAATAAAACGAAGAAAGTCAATGTGCGGGACTGGGGATCCTCTAGCTTGCGTTTGAACTTAATAATATTTTTTACGCTACTAAAATATTTAGGTATGCTATTTATTACTATACATGAACTAAGAACAACGAATGATTCATCAAATTTCCCTGGACATGAATATTATTGCTTATTAATTGATAATTGAAGATTTAATGCTTCTAAATCACATAAAACTATTTCCTGTTTGACATCCTCTGGGACTTTTTACTGCCATTTCATCGATTTGCAAAAATTCATGGCCAGAAATCAGAAATTGAACAGTATTCTAGTATGGATTTTAAGTTTTTGGAAAGAAGGATGATTTTTTTTGCCAAATTTACAAAGGAAATTTTTTTTTGAGTTGTGATGCTTAATTGGGATACTTATCAGCGTATGTTATAATATTCTCATTTTTAATATCGTTAGATTTTATTTCATTCACGATATCGGAGGAGTTATGTAAAAGTATATCTATCAACAAAAATAAATTTGTTTTGGTGAAATGGCCTGCGTTGAGAACATCGAAATGTTTGCGCAGTGCAATGACATATTGTTATTGATGATAATATTATGGTTCAATATAGCACATTTTCATTCACCAATGTAATTATAACGAAAACGTAATGATAATTTTAATAGAAATGGTCCTGACAACACATCCAACATCACGGCGTAATACTAATTGACCAAAGAAACGGAATCTAAGTTGTCATTTATTCAGCAAAATAAATCAAACCTTCTCCTAGGTTTTCAAGTACGAAGAGTTAAATCCGCTCAAGATAAGCGAACATGTATAACAAAAATGGGGGTGAATACTCATTGATATTCATAAATTTATATGTGATACAGTCATTAATAGGAAACGCATAGGATGAAATTATACCACGCGATTTCCAAAAGCGGTGTTTAACAGAATAAACTACAAATAGCTGCTAAATGTTAACAAAGAGAACTATGTTCATTATCTTCGACAATCTGATAACGGCTTAGTGCAACATTCCTATAAGTATGACGAATTCAGTATGAAATCATTTTCAAAGAAGACTATAATTTCGTAATAACTAACCACATTCTTAACAATTATCACATGCAAAATCAAACATTTGCGCATTTTCTAAGCAAATAATGAAAGAGAGTTGTGGTTTTCTGAAGTTATTATTCGCGACCTCCTCCAGTACTATAATGTTGGTATCGGTTACTAACACAATATTCATAGTGTTAGTACCCTTTACAGACTCGGTATATAGATTATATAGGGTGATTTAGCTTTGAAGTCGCATTGTCGAGACTATACGATGTTAGTTACTCTACTACAGGTTGACACATTCGTCTAAGAGATTATATCGTCCTATTATCCCACATTACTCACCCAAATATATTGTGGTTAAAGGGCGTAATACCGGCTCTTAATGATGAGGATCGCCAGTAAGCACGAACATCGAATGATTCATGGCAGGAGATTAGACTTTTCTGTTCATGCTGTCTTTGGTTTATCCTCTTCTGGTCACTTCTTAGCAAGATTGAGTTAATATAGTAAAAAACTGCATAAGTTACGGCATAAGAGAAGATAAAAGTAAAACTTAAATTCAGTTTAAAACTTATAATTATATATATATATATATATATCTATATATATATATGATGTTATGTAGGAGATAGAACGAATTGGCCAGCCCGTGAGGTGATTCGTTTTGACAGACCATTATCGAAAGGTTTCTATGTTGACATAGCCATGAATGAAGTGCCTGTTTCAGGGTGAAACGGGCGTAATGCTCTGTAGATATAGATGGCATAGAATGCCTTACTCCGGCTTTGATTTTTATCTTGGTGACCTTCTCCGCAGCTTTACCATAAGCAATTTTTAGAAGCCTAATTACAATGTGGAATGCGTACAGTGTTTTTATTACGCTTAACCAATCATGCAGAAAGTGAATTTCTCTGTCAATGAAATTAAATTGCATATATGTTTGTCGCAATGACGCAAAACATTAAGCTAATTATGGATGCATGATAATTGTGGTGCCAAATATATTTCTTTTTATAAAACAACATTATTTAATTAAACTGCGACCGTTTTATTATTCGGTAATATTTTGACAAATATTTCTCATTAATTTCCAGTGAAAGAAATTAGTATTCTTTAGAAAATCTCATACGTAGATTGCAAATAAAATTGCAAATAACTTTCTTTTTTAAATCCTCAACAAGGTGATTTACGCTAAATTTTAGAAAACAACGTCGCGTAGTAAGATTTGACAATATTCTGTGACATAAAGCATAATTGTTTAGGCAATAAGCTCGCCAAACGATAAAATTTCTGTGTGGTTACAATTTTAAACTTTTCAACTTACTAAGTGCGACATTTATGCAACCCGGAACTATCTTCACGTCCCTGTCTACAGCACTGCGTCCTCAACGTGTTCACTAGGACAATTGTGAATTTGTTCTTTACATGCAAGCGATCCTCTTGGATATAGAGAATAAAAAATGCGCCATTTTTTTCAATTACAAATTAATAGTAATTTTTCTTCAAAATAAATATTAAATTTTGCAGGCAAATTATTCGTCTAATATATGTTTTGTCACTAGATAAGTGTACGAATTACTTTTGAATTTCCCTTATTTTACACAGATACGTATGCTCGCCAGACGGCAAATCAGCATCAGAACTCGACGCCAGCAACAGAACCAGTGGATGTAAGTGTTTCATTCATAATGGACGCTTTATTTTGATGTGTATATTACACAATGTTAGACGTTACTACTTCTAGGCAGGCACTTCGAGTTTTCAATTTTTTGTTGAGAACTTATCTCCTTAAGAACACACTATGTTCTTTGCTGTAAACAAAAGACCGATGAGAAACGACATTTAGATCGAGACGTTTTATATTCAATGCTTATATTTATTTGAAATGTACGCATAATTGTATTTATAGATTTACGAGAAAAATATAAGAACGTATATTTGGGAATTTTTCACAAGATGCGACGATGACTTTGCGTAAGAATAATTTAACACTCGTAAATTATTACAACATTATTTTTATTTAAACAAAATCTTCGGCATTTATCATATTGTGTCACATGAAAAAATTTTATTTAACATTTGCTTGTATATGAATATAAAAGTGGTATTTCCATTGAGTCAATGAAATGCGAAAGTATAATACAGGAGAAACATTAATCGAACATAAATGCATTATTTGTTAAATTGTTGAAAGATTTTTTTTTAAAATTTCATCCTCCTTGTTAATTAACGACCTGTGTTACTTAAGCAGTATTTTTATGAAAACCGGATATCCAGAAAACTGTTTCTTATTACAGGAAATATTTTTAATAAAATGAATTTTATTTCACCAAAAATTCGTTTAAAATCGCGCACGCCAATCGAATAATGCTTCTGTGCTAGATAGATTGAACATCAGAAATTGAGGAATTTCGCTTTCGTAATAATATATACTTTTACGGAAATATAGATTGTCTGTTTACACTGAACGGCATCCTGACATGTTAAAAGAAGCATGAATTGCCAATAAGCCGTGCGAACCTGACACTAACCAAATATCATGCAGAATCTCGTTTAATTACGTCCTTATAAATGAGCTCCTTGCGGAACTCAATACGTTGGCGAGTGCTATTATCATCAAC
Source organism: Eudiplozoon nipponicum (assembly GCA_029291075.1). Classification (NCBI taxonomy): domain Eukaryota; kingdom Metazoa; phylum Platyhelminthes; class Monogenea; order Mazocraeidea; family Diplozoidae; genus Eudiplozoon; species Eudiplozoon nipponicum. The sequence goes on from JAQBSW010001802.1 coordinate 48,235, forward strand.
GTAAATATAAGTATATATATATATACTTATTTATATATATATGTATATATATATATATATATATGTATAACAAGTATATATATATATATATATATATATATATATATATACCTGCTATATATATACTTTATATATATATGTATTAATTGCAATTTATAAAATGACATGTTTTTGCTTTTATCTTCAGTGTGTGAATATCTGTTATCACTGCCTGTGACTCTGATTATCCTCTCTCTCTCTCTCTCCTCTCTCTCTCTCTCTCTCTCTCTCTTTCCATATATATATATATATATATATATATATATATATATATATATATGGAAATTTGCAAATATGTTAATTTTATCTAATTTTGTGTTGGATTAAATTCGTGACTTCGTGCACATTCATACATACATACAAACATACATACATACGTACATACATGTATACATGCATGATTACATACATATATATGAGTGTGCGCGTGTGTGCATCAATATTCATATATTCATAAATTTTGAATATTTGGAGAAGTATTTCTTACGAAAATTCTTTCGAAGCCTATTATTTTCCATTTTTGTTTGCATGCATCTACATATCATCCAATACACCAACGCTTTGAAGCTATTTATTGCATGTAGCTCATCATATGGCAAAAGTTATAATATCAAGCCTGTCGTTTTGTGCACTTCTGTTTCAGAAACGTTCTGTTTACATTCGTTTTGCGTGTCAAGTAATTTGGCGACTATTTATAACAAAATAGAATTCGTTTTGTCGGACAGTCATACAAGAGATCGCTTCTTTTTTCAAAATCGCCTTTTTGTTAAATTTATAATATGTGTATTATTTTCGTTTAACCTAATGTGGGCGATTACACATATTTATCTGTAGATGATATCTATATAAAGCGTATGATGGTAAAGATTGCTAACATTTGAATGTGCATTATAATTTTGTCTATTAGGTATTCATTACTATAAGATTAACATGAGTTGCACGTTAAAAGAGCAACAGCTTATCTCCACATCAGGATTGTTTATTCTTTTTGAATTTCAACTGTCAACACTTGCAAAAAAATTAAAAACAGGTATTTTGGCAACGCGTCTACGGCAAAGGTAAAGTTAAATAAATACAAAAATAATTATGCATTATGAATATTTTATTGTGCGTTAAAGAATTAAATAAATAGGTTATGTCAAATTGTTGCTTTCCCTCATTGTACTGAATTTCGTGTTACATGACGATTACTTAAAGCAAATTGTCGACGTTAAATTTTACGAAATTAAGTTTTATGTAATCTTTGTTTAATGTTAAAATTCAAAATATATCACTAAATCAATTATATAACCAAAAACAGCAACTCATGTATACGCGGGCAAACACATGCGAAATTAAACTAATTTTGATTGGTTGACGTACGGCTTGGCTTCGGTTAATCAGTTCGAAGAGAGAACCTCAAAAATAGCGGACTTCGAAAGTTTGCGTTTCTTAACTGTTTCCTGTTTGTGCATAATTTGTGAACTAATTTTCATATTTACGTCTTACTAGTAATCGCAGTTTAAATTATTCTTTGAAGAGGCATGTGAAATATATTACATGATAACTCCAGAAATGCGTTATAGATCCATTCGTATTAAGTTAGATACATTACTTAATGTTTGAAATGACAAATTATAAATTATTTTGTTAAAATAATTGCAACCATCTAATTTTCTATTTTTTATTGGAACAATGAATTTGAAAGTTCCCAAGTAAAAGCTATTTTCAAAAATACCATTAAACGAAAAATGAAGGCATGGTGAAAACAGGAATTACAACGTAAACTAGCACATCATAAGCTCCACTGATTTAGCTAAATATTTTAATAAAATAAAACCGATATTAAAAATCAAACATTTATAAGTAAATAAAGTGTTCAAATGCAAAACATTTAATGTTTAATGTGCAAAAGCAATAATTGCTAGTTTTGTAAACACTTTCGCAATCATTCGTCTTTATCAGGGGCCACTTAATGTAGAAAAGATTTTGACTCTATTGTCAAATTGAAGGTGGCAGTTTTTCAGAAAAATGAACAGTCTTTACTATGATTAATTCTTTTTTTTATAAAACAATAATTGCTTGCTCGTGTTGTGATAAAAAGTCTTTAAATCTTGTTTGTCTACAATTGGTAAATAGCACAAATTCGAGGCATCCCGTTCTACAACATAGTAAAATTACTGTCAGCCCACCTTTTACATGCATTGTGGTATCATCCTTGCCAGTCACTTTTTCGTCGTACTCTGAAGTCGATCATGGAAGTTCGAAACGCGTTAATATTTGTAGCTTACAGTGTTGTTACTATGATTTGCAATTGGATTTCTTAAATAATATCTGTTTACAAATAAAATTTAAACGTTTTCTATCAAAATTATTATAACCAAGTTTTCCATCTTGATTTAAACACCGGACTCTTTATATATATTTTAAATATAAACTAAGCGTTATATATTGCTAAAATGGCAATTCATACAGTAGACCGCTTTCGTCTTTATTGGGAATCTGTCGCATACCGTCCAATATTTGCCGCGGACAGAGCTCAAACCTGGGCACGTCTAATCACTGAACAGCCCTGCCGCACACTCCACTATTTTCAGTTATATACTAATTAATGTTTCTTCGTTAGCCTTTCCTTTATATTGAGCCTATATTGTATTTCTTTTGTCATAAATTCCCAACTAACCATCACCAATCTGTCATTATAGAACAGACACCAAATTACACGGAGAAGTGTTAATGAAATTCAAATTTATATAATTAAACGAACATCAGTTAGGCGAGCGGTGTTTATAATTGATAAAATCACGGTTACGATCTTGATATGTAACCCTGACCCTTCATTTAGATACATATGTCATTATAGTCTAAGCACTATATATTGTTGAAAAGGCAAGTCATCCAGTAGATATTTTTCGTGCCTTTTGGGAACTTATCACGTTCTCTCCAGAATTTGCCGCCGATTGGGCTCGAACTTGGGCACGTCTGCTGTGGAATCTGGTGTTCTAACCACTGAGCGACACTGTCGCACACTACACACATTTTTCATTTTTCTACTAACTGATGTTTTTTATTAGATTTTTCTTTTAAATAGAGCTTATTTTGCATTCCTTTAGGTAAAAAGTTCTAACTAACAGCCCAAATCAGCCATTACATAACAGACACCACACAAAAAGGGGAAGTGGAATTGGAATAAACATTTATATAATAACCATTTATATAATATATTTGCATAAGTGTCCAGGTTTGAGCCCTACCTGTGGCAAGTTATGATATCTCGATAAATATGAAACCGATAAACTGGATGAATTGCCTTTTCAACACTATACAATTCTTAGGTTCCACTACTATATGCATGTACTTACAGGGTGAGGTGTTTTTATCTGGATCACAACCTTCATTATAGTAATTGTTATCTCTTCGGGCAATCAATATTCGTTTAATTATAAAAAGGGAGATTTCAATAACTCTTCCCCATATAGTGTGGTGTACGTTCTTTAATGAAAGATTGTGGATTGTTAGTTGGAATTTTGCGTCTAAAAGGAATGTCATATATCATCCACCTAAAGGAACGTCTAACCGAGAAACTTTTATCAGTATATAAATGAAAATCAGACGTGCCCAGGTTCGAGCCCTGTCTGCGGCAATTTCGGGCAGTACGCAACGAGTTCTCAATAAGGGAAAACCGGATTTTTAGATGAATTTCCTTTTCCACACTATAAAACTCTTAGTTTATATTGACAAATGTACGAGAATAAGAAGCCAATAGTTTTTATCATGATCTCCACATTGATTAGAGAAATTGTAATCCCTGCCCGCACAACAAATTTTCGTTTAATCCAGCATTAACTTATTGGTCAATTGCGTAACATAAATGCAGGTGAAGTCTATTGACATAATGTTTGGTTAGAATTGGTAAGAAATTGTTTAAACGACCTTGCCAATTAGTTGCAATATATGCGATACGTCTAGAATCGATACGTGGGGAACCCTGGATTTTGATTTTGCGTAACACATACATAATATATATATATATATATATATATATATATATATATATATATATATATATATATATATATATATATATATAGTATTCATAATATTGCTGTCGTCTTCGTAATTTGATGATGAGAATGCTAGAAAGAATTGCGCTTGCACGTGGGACAGGCTGTAGCTTTGATATCTCTTGCGACTTGTTGAATAAAATGGGATTGTGATTTTAAAAATTATAGAAACTTGATTGGAAAATATCTTATCAGTACTGCACATTAAGTTACTGCTGAGCTGCATATATTTTATACGTAACGCGATGGCTTCTAAGATGTTATGTTCATGATTGCGTAGACCTTTTGCATTCGACATTTCAAGTTGCGTAACTACTAGGAGCAAGATCCGAAAAACTGTCGTTTGGAACCTTATATCTTCATTATAGCTTTGTTCTCGTTAAGTCGATAGCCGTTGTGTTCTGATCATGGCCATGGAAGGACGAAACGCGTCGGTATGTGTGTCTGGCGGTAGTCTTTCTATGTTGCTTGATGACTGGTTAAATAAAATGAAATTAATGTTACCTTCAATTTCGCAAAATTGCAATAAAAAATGGTTATCACCACTAGCGCAAAGTTGGGAAAATTTAATTCTCCTGACTGTTTAGGAACAGTGCATCCAAGATTTCTGGCCGAGCACAATTTCTGAAGGACTACTGAGGGTGAGTTCCGAAGATTTGACTTTTAGTACCTTATATGTGCAGTATAGCTTTGTCCTCAATAGATAGATTGCCTTTGTGTTTTCGTGTTGATCGCGGTTGGATGTAATGTGTCAGAAGGATTGACTGGTAGTGTTTGTTTAATGCTGACTTGTAAACTACTTTATATTATGCAGCTGAAATTGCTGAAGAATGAAAATTATTTGCGTGCTTTCTCCAAATTCTCCGTGATAACGTGATCCACTTCACAAGCATAAAAACACCACATAAACATGGAAAGTCATCCGGCATAACGTATTTATTTAGAAATACTGATTGATTTAATTAAAACCCTGTCAAATTAAGTTAAAAAATTAAACCTTGTAAATGTCAAATATTGCACAGCTACAAAAACCGATTCCTGTTGTGTAGTCGGTAGTGTGCCAGGCAAGTAAGGTCACATACCTGTGCTGTTAGATGTATTGAACAAAATGTGAAACATAGCATGAATATACGTGCACGCAAAATGCTAGAAGACAAATGAACAAATTGTACAACTATAAAATGTAATGCAACATTGCCAATGAAACAAGGCACATATAAAAGACATTAACAAAATCTTAAAAGTAGCGAAGATATTAAATCAAATAATGAAACGGGTGATATTATTTTTGTAAAAAAGCTTATTTATGCAATACTTTTATTTTATTTTATACAAGAAAATTCTAAATTTATTTATAATACTTGCTGCGATTTTGATTCTTAATACATTATTCAAAGAAATATTTATTTTACTGCCATTTCTATCAGCAATTGATACATATTACAAATAACGTTCGTATAATCTGCACGCTAACATATCGAATCATGAAAATTGTCTTAAATCTGCTTCTGCAATATCGATCCGAAAAGATAGTGATGGAACTAACTCAGGATGTTTAAATTCAAAATAGAAAAATTACGATAACTTGTTCTGTTTAAAATAACTCCCTATTTATTTCTATTTCTGAAAAAAGAAAGTACATTCGCTATTACAAAATTACCTGTTCTGTGTAGTAACTAACATAAGATTATTCAAAGTTCCTTCCTTGTCAAAGTGTTGTTACTGATTGTCTTATGGTTAGTACGAGTCCATAGTCGTTTGGTGATTAGAAAGCATTAAATTATTATTTTTAAAAAATATTAGCACAAAAATATTCAATCAATTCTGTTTCAGTAATTTATGTGGATTGGTTGGCTTAAAATTACCATGACATAGATTCATTTCTGCATTAACAATTCAATCTGATCGATATCCTTAATAAAGTAATAGGGACAATTTTTTAACATGAGCAAAATATATACGAAATGTATTTAACATTTCATGCTTGGCGATTTTCTGAAATTCGATATGCTATATTGGTGTTCATTATTTTAATTTCGCTTATCTTATAAACTATAAAAAGAAGGTTATTCATTGTTAAATGGACGCATTCAAATTTATAATATAAAAATAATTAAATATTTAGAGTAAAATCTCTCCTAGCAGCTGAAAATACTTTTTGTATTTGCTTATGTTTTTCTAATTCTAGACCGATAATTAGAAACTAGCTAAAGTATTTGTCATTTTTTGTCAGGCATAGATTTTCTTCGAAATTGTACGAAATGCGATTTTAATTGATTGTAACTATATATATAAATCGCAACAGTTTATCAAGAAAATACACTATATTTAACCTGATAGCATAAAATAACTATGAGTAATAATAATAATAATTAATTTTAAAAGTATTAATATTAGGCATATAAACGATTATTTATTCACACATTGAGTTTTTTAAAAAACTTTGCATAATCAAATTATTCAATGGCTAATATCATGTGTTGATTAAACTATAACTATTACAATTCCAATGTGAAAAATATGAATAAAGAAATTTTGTCAAGAAAAACTCGCTTTTACCCTAAATTTCTACAAATATATATATATATATATATATATATATATATATATATATATATATATATAATGATAGGCGAATTAAACTTAAAAATAACACTAGAGTGTGTGGAGTAGCCGAACGAACACCAAACTTTAGCTTAATGAGCAAGATATACAATTTCCGCTCGCATAATAAGGGCTGCAGTTTGCCCATTTAAATCGCTTTACAAATGGAAAATCTCTTTCTATTTTTCATTTTGTAATTATCTTAAAGCAATGTCAGGATAACGTACACGCAAGTTTTCAATGATATGTTATGCAACTACGTATATTTATTTACCAGTGGATTTGAACAGAAGTATATATTGCAAAATTTTATCACTCCGGTTCTTAACGTCTGGTCAAACTGCCTATATAAGTCTATTGACAATATACGTATGTATATTCATAAATTATGTTTGATGTCGACAATGAAATCTGTTGTTCTTTGATTGCTTATTAGAGCAAGTGCTTTACCTCAAATGGTACGCGTGGATAAGTCATTTTATATTTGTGAGATAAAGATTTTGCTACTTTTACTATGTGTTGCGTGAATAGCAGTTTTAAACTCAATTAATTTCAGGCAAAATATTCCTTTTATCGGACTTTCAATGAACGCCTAATTTTTCTGATTCCTTTTTTAATTATGGATCCAATTAATTTTCTAGCATATCCATTATAGGTTAGATAATATTTGGATTGATATATTTTTCCCCATTTAAAACTTATCGAACTAGTCTATCAATTCTTTAAAAACTTAACTTATCTAATTCAATATATAAAATCAAATTCCGTACCTCTGAAGCTTGGCATTGCAGGATATCATCCAGATTAATTATTTAAAATGTGGTATCTCGTTAAATACGATAACAATTCTTATCAGACTTTAGTCAAGAATGTGGGATAATAGGACGGTACAGTCTCCTAGACGAATGTGTAAACCTGCAATAGTGAAGCTAACGTCATACAAAGTCAACGACAATGCGGCTTCAATGCTAACTTACAATAAAAAATATATATACCGAGTCTGTAAAGGATACTAACACTATGGATATTGTGTTAGTAATCGATACCAACATTATTGTACCGAAAAGGTACATGGTACTAACACTATGGTTTCCGAGTCGGTACATGATACCAACCTGATGGATATCAATTTATGCTAAAGTTCACCGAAATTGAGAATTACAACAATTTCTGAACACCTGTTACTCCAGTAAATCCATACACTCTGGCCTTGATCGATATCAGTTATCACATTTCGCGGTAAGCATGATATCATTCAATTCAATATATTACAGTTAAATACTGTTTGTTGCGGAGAACTAATATATATGCAAGTATGTATTAGGTGTTGCGAACCTAGTAACAAATTAGTTCAGTTGTGACCAGAAGGATAAACCAAAGGCAGCATGAACGGAAAGTATAATCTCATGCACATTCGTTTCGTGCTTACTTGCGACTCATCAGTAGGAGCCGGTATTACGCCCTTTAACCACTATATATTTGGTCGAAGAATGTGGAATAATAGGACGGTACAATCTCCTAGACGAATGTGTAAACCTGCAATAGTGAAGCTAACATCATCTAAAGTCTACGACAATGCGACTTCAATGCTAACTCACACTATATAATATATATACCGAGTCTGTAAAGGATACTAACACTATGGCTATTGTGTTAGTAACCGATACCAACATTATTGTACCGAAAAGGTACATGGTACTAGCACTATGGTTTCCGAGTCGGTACATGATACCAACCTGATGGATATCAATTTATGCTAAAGTTCACCGAAATTGAGAATTACAACAATTTCTGAACACCTGTTACTCCAGTAAATCCATACACTCTGGCCTTGATCGATATCAGTTATCACATTTCGCGGTAAGCATGATATCATTCAATTCAATATATACAGTTAAATACTGTTTGTTGCGGAGAACTAATATATATGCAAGTATGTATTAGGTGTTGCGAACCTAGTAACAAATTAGTTCAGTTGTGACCAGAAGGATAAACCAAAGGCAGCATGAACGGAAAGTATAATCTCATGCACATTCGTTTCGTGCTTACTGGCGACTCATCAGTAGGAGCCAGTATTACGCCCTTTAACCACTATATATTTTGGTCAAGAATGTGGGATAATAGGACGGTACAATCTCCTAGACGAATGTGTAAACCTGCAATAGTGAAGCTAACATCATATAAAGTCTACGACAATGCGACTTCAATGCTAACTCACACTATATATTATATATACCGAGTCTGTAAAGGATACTAACACTATGGCTATTGTGTTAGTAACCGATACCAACAGTATTGTACAGAAAAGGTACATGGTACTAACACTATGTTTTCCGAGTCGGTACATGATACCAACCTGATGGATATCAATTTATGCTAAAAAGCTGGTATTACGCCCTTTAACCACTATATATTTTGGTCAAGAATGTGGGATAATAGGACGGTACTATTGTGCATGAGATTATACTTTCCGTTCATGCTGCCTTTGGTTTATCCTTCTAGTCACAACTGAACTAATTTGTTACTAGGTTCGCAACACCTAATACATACTTGCATATATATTAGTTCTCCGCAACAAACAGTATTTAACTGCTATATATTGAATTGAATGATATCATGCTTACTGCGAAATGTGATAACTGATATCGATCAAGGCCAGAGTATATGGATTTACTGGAGAAACAGGTGTTCAGAAATTGTTTTAATTCTCAATTTCGGTGAACTTTAGCATAAATTGTTATCCATCAGGTTGGTATCATTTACCGACTCGGAAACCATAGTGTTAGTTCCATGTACCTTTTCGGTACAATAATGTTGGTATCAGTTACTGACACAATAGCCATAGTGTTAGTATCCTTTACAGACTCGGTATATATATTATATAGTGTGAGTTAGCATTGAAGTCGCATTGTCGTAGACTTAATATGATGTTAGCTTCACTATTGCAGGTTTACACATTCGTCTAGGAGATTGTACCGTCCTATTATCCCACATTCTTCGACCAAATATATAGTGGTTAAAGGGCGTAATACCGGCTCCTACTGATGAGTCCCCAGTAAGCACGAAACGAATGTGCATGAGATTAGACTTTCCGTTCATGCTGCCTTTGGTTTATCCTTCTGGTCACAACTGAACTAAATTGTTACTAGGTTCGCAACACCTAATAAATACTTGCATATATATTAGTTCTCCGCAACAAACAGCATTTATCTGCTTATCAGACTTTGTTATTCGAGGATTTCTCCATTGCTGCATATGTGTTTTTGCGAAAAATAATCTTTATAAATAGTTCTTAATTTCCTTATTTTTTCGAGATTCTTAATGCCGAGTACATTTGTTTGCTATACTCACGGCAATATATGTCTTTATGATGACTATTTACAAACTTAGCTTCTTTTACAAAAGTACTGCTAGTATTATTACAAATAATGATAAAAATTAGAATTGATACTAAGTCAAAATATGTATACGGATCTTTCGAAAAAGTATTTTGAAATCATTAGCGATCGCCAGCCTAAACTTTCTACAATTATGCATGATATGACGCAACATCTATTTTAGCGTCAGTATGCTCAGACTTGGACGTTTCCAAACGTCACTCTCTATAGAGACATGGTTCGAAGTTTTAGCTTTAAGTTTAGTCAAAAGAAAGAAATTAGAAATATAAAGTGCAAGGTCACGATTGTTCCTCAGGTTACTGCACATAGCAACTATTTCATTTTGAAAGCCCAAAACCAAAAGATTAATATTCATTTTATATATAAAAATCATAATAAAACAATAGTCTTTCTCGTCAAGATAAATATCATAATTCCTCCTAAATAAAACTGATTTTAATTTTGAATTATCATAAGTTTCGAAAGTTATAATATTCATTCTATCGCAGAAAAATGCTACATAAATTTCAAATTCTTTGTAATATCTTATAAAAAACAGATTGACAAGAGGTTTGATTTTTTATTTATGATATTACAACTTCAAAATATTTGATGAGTAACCTTCCTTTCTATTACAATGTATGAGTAAAAAATTACTGAAATAATTCGGCTGGTTTTTAATTTCATTTAGGCTATGCTTTTGAAAACATACTTTCATATGTAATCCCAATCCAAATCCTGGAATATAGAACAGAATTTTACATTTGGCATTAGCATAATTTTCAATAGTCTTAGCGAAATGTTTAGATACTTGAAATATATATTCTCTTCTTTGTATATATATGAATATGAAACAGATATCGAACACTAGGTTCTAATCGAAGCTTTCTGTCATATTAGATTTTTATTTAGTTTGTTAAGAAAGGGAATGGTTAAAATCTGATTATAAATCATCGATTTGAATCTGCAATTTTAAATTAGGCGAAAATATTTAGTACAATTTACAATTGTTTGATCATTTTATAGTTCAGTTGTAGCTTTACTTCGTTAAATCCATATATACGGATTCTAAATAACTTGCTGTCCAGTAAAATATGTTTCACCTTTAAAAAGTTTCTTTTTGGATTTTGTATTTAATATTAAATTTAATATGCAGCTATATGAGAATGATCAGTTAAAACAAATCTCTCGGGAAATGATATTCAATGAGGTTAAACAGATTGCACACGTAGCACATTTTGGGATTATGTATATATATCAAGCAAGTAAACCAGAAAATCTCACTCGTAATGCATGTTAAAATTTTTTTAAATATGATAGTTCAGATCTCCTTTGAAGAATTTAATTTAGTTGAAATTAAATTATTTTAAGACTGTAAAAAATTTCCATACGTGTTCAATAATGTTTTACATTAAATATTGTCCTATATAAAACAATGATTAAATGCGTGTAAATTGATCCGCATTTTTCTGAATGAATTAAAAGATACTATGCACTAAATTTAGTCAAAACGCGAACTTGTTATATTTAGTCAATTAGAGTGGTTATAATAAATCCAAACCATTTTTTCATATAGCATGTGAATTTGCTTAAAAAACAGATCACTAGTCAAGCAAAATAACGCGACATAAATTAATGATTAGAACCGTATGGATATTTTTGTCTCCGATGGTTTAGTAAATTTTAGTTTCTTTTGGAATGTGAGCTTTATTAAAATTCCTAGTATACTTTCAATTTTAAATGATATAAAGATACTATATCAGGTACCAGAAACTTATTTTTCTCGTTTTCTCTTCGAGTATCTAAAAACGAACATATATATATATATATATATATATATATATATATAATCTACATCAAGGCAATACAGAGAGAAAATTTATTTGGAAGGGAGCATTAAATATGAGAATCAGCAATCACTTGCGTACAACATTTCCAGTTCAGACACACTGTACCAACATGCTCTTTCTGCTTGCATGGATCAGGCGTGAGTTAACATATCCACAGAGATTTATATGTCGGTAAAAGATTTCTGTTATTACATTTAGTATTTATTTTGAAGGACACGTGTGAAATTTCAGAAAATTGAAGACTTGTATTTGCCATGGCATTTGAAACCGGTTTGAAATTTGCAATATTCTTGATTTTTTGTATTCAACTGTCTTGTAGATTAGCCTACAAAAATTGAACAATACCTTGCGCATGTATAATGTTGAACATTGTTTAGGATCGACAGCTGTTTCTATTTAATTGTTTATAAAGATAAATGAGTTACCCTGAATAAAAATAATTTATTAGATACATTACATGTGCGCGTTAATACCACTTCAATTTTCCTCTATAATGTGTGGGAATCAGCATCTTTCTGAAACGTGATATTTAGTCAAACTGTTCTCTTTCCCGGACCTAATAACCTATATATCCATTTTTTCTCTTAACAGTTGAACAATCCAATTGTCTAACATATTTATTAAATATAATTTCGTTTTCTACTTTCGTTTATTCGTCGTTCATTGAATGTGTATTAGTCACTGTATCAGTTCTTGAAAAAAACAGCATCAAGCTGAAGATAATTATTATTGGAATGGTAGGAAACTGCCATACTGAAAATACTGTACAGACCAGATTGGTTTGTGATCAATTGTCCAATTTATTTAACCATAAACATCCTTCTTTAGCAATACATCCAATAACGGTAGAAAATTGTTTATCTCATGTTCTAACGTGAATCTGTTATTTTTTTGCTATATTGACACTAAAAATACTTCTTAATTGTGACCTGTTGTTAACAATAATAAAATATCTTCAACAAATGTGCATATTATGCACATTTAATAACTTTTCTGCTTAGTTAAGCGTTCTTATTAAGACCTTGAGAAATCTTCACTAAAATCGAAGAAAGCGGTTTATCCGTTGCCGCACCACCGACTTGTTTACAAATATTTCCATTAAAACAAAGTTGCAAGTAATTTTAAATCAATGTTGCGAATTTATATAGACACCAGTCACAGTATATTCACGCATTTGTAAGTATAGGCTAAGAATTGTATAATATAGGAGGAGATTTTTATCCAGTTGACCGGTTTCGTCGTCATTTATAAATCTTCAGGTACTGTCCAGAATTTGTCGTGAACGAGGCTTGCACCTGTGCTGGTCTGCTTCGGAATCTGTTGTTCTTACCACTGAGACACACTGCCACTTACAAATATATGTATATAAAAAGACTGTTCCTTATATCAAGATCGCAACCATGATTTAAAATAACTTTTATCATCACCCGTGTAACCAGTGGTCGTTTAATTAAAGCTGTAAAATTTGTGGGCATAGAAAAATTAACTTACGTAGAGTATGACCGCGAACCAGAAATGGTAATATAATTTGATCTACTGCTCGATCTGAAATGCCACTAGTTTCTTCAATCAAAACATTTTTTAAAGATGTCCCGTCAATATAGAGCTTAATCTGATTTGAAGCAATTACTCTTTTAAATCTCATACCAAACTCAAAAATAATCGGCAACTGCATAATTACCTTATAATTCGCGAAAGGATTCCATTAAACGGACTGTCCATTTTAACGTTGCATGAAACGGAGTATTGACCATTCAAAATATTGGTCTCATAAGACAACTTTCCTTGGTTTTTTTGTTAATCTGTGCATTTCTGGTTAAATGAGCTAACTGGTCTGAGGTTCTGATAAATTAAACTAGCATTGGTCAAGATTTTATTTTCATTTTATCCCCAGCTCAAATTTGTCTATTTCATCGAATTTACACACCAGAAACAAGAAGTTTTTGTTATCTCTCAACGTGTGGCAATGTGAGCCCCTTATCTTCGGAGTTCGCTTTGAATTTCCAAGATAATCTTGTTTACCATTCTAGGATGTACAAATTAAGGATGATATTGAAAAATGAAATAGGTAAATTTGCCACAAACCAACCTGGTCTGTACAGATTTGGCATTACAGTAGTTTCGTGCATTTTTGATATAGATTATCACCAGATCGCCGCTGGTTTTCAAGAAATAAGAGACTGGGTGGTCCACATTCAAATTACGACGAATTTACTAAAGTGGCAAATTATCTTACATGAAATAAATATACTAAAAAATTGATTGAATCAATTGTTAAAAGGGTCACATATAAGAACGGAAGTTCTTAAAGCCAGAAAAGAAGGCAATTGGCCTAAACGTCTCAATTTAAAGAGACGCTGTTTCCTACTCATTAACTCGCACATGTAATATAACTAAAATACGACAGTTATTTATGATGGGCCGTTTGCCTTCATACACAATCAAATATAAGCAACCATTAATGTCGATCTCAAACATTATTTAACAATATACGTGTATAAGTTATCAATCAAATTATGTGGGCCAATTGACATAGCATTTAAATACCAGAATGATAAGACAGCAATTTTTACGCCTATTTCAAAAAAGGCAAATACACGTCTGAAAATGCGAAACATATCAACTAAATCTCCATAGGAGTCTTTTAAGACAATTACGAAATGTGAAAAAGAAATTAATTATTCGGGCATGAATATTTGTGGATAAGCGAATTTCTGCCTGATTTATGCAATCAGAAAAAATATGTTTCATTGTACAGATACTTAAATCTAAAATAATAAAAGAATAAAAATTTATGTAGCTTGTTAAATTTCTTTTTTGTCTATGCATATGGAAAGGGTACCATGAAAGTATTATTTCTATAACACATATGGTGGTTTAAATTTATTTCTCCCCTATTCAAAAAGGTTTTTATATCCAATGCAGTATGATCACGTTCTCTGAGTTGCCAGTAGCAGTCTGATTTTGTTTTAAAATATTCGAAATTAGCAAATCGTCATATTTTTATTCCAAAATATCGCGCCTTTTATAAGATACGTTATTTTCGTCGATATTGCAAAATTTATTTTTGCTTACTTTGACAGATTTCCAAAGAGATTATAACATTAAGCGTTTATAAAATTCAGCAAAACGAAGGAGGCCATGTAACGCGTCAAAAAGTCGATCGTTTATACTCTGCATATATACTAGTTGGGCCCTTATTTTATGCATGAAATTTCAAGATCCACAGGAGCAAACCTTGTACGTGATTTAAATAAAAAAACCTAAATTAATAATGGTATTAAGAAATCACATTAATGTGTTTCATTCAATATTAGTTAAATTGAAAGAAAAGCCTTTAATACGTGTAGTTATTTTTTAGTTGGATTTTTACAAGCGTTCTCTGTAGAAATAAAAGTAGACTAGCCAAACACATTTACTATAACCAAATTAAGCTGAGTCTGACTTAAAACAGTAATGAAATAATTTAATTTTACTGTTCTAGATGAACAGACTTTAAAATAATAGATCTGCAAAATACTTTATGTGGCAGTTACCGTTATTATATTATTTACCTTTACGCTGAATTCTTTCCGACTAAATCACTTACTAAAGCTAAAATTCGCCGGGATGGCTTAAATTTAACCTTTTAAAAGCAAAATTATTCTGTCAAAATATTATGAGATTGGACTCTAATTTTAATTATATTATATCAAATTAATCCGCAAATTTACGTATCAAACTTAGCCGATCAATAATAAAACTCATGGAAATATTAAGTTAGCGGAATTGGGTAGAAATTAAAACTGATTTCGAAGAACATAGGTACAGTCCCGATATTTCAGAAAAACTCTTAAATGTGACTCTCACCCTTAGTTTTGCCGCATATGTAATACTTGAGTGGAATTTTGTCTCTTTCATTTCCATGCAGTAGCGAATATAAACTTCTTCTATATAGGGTTACACTTGATTGAGCTTGTCTGTTGCACAATCATTCTTCGCGCGGGGTGGAAACCCCGTTTATTTATAACAAGTTTGCAGAATTGATTTTAAAATTAATCCCATTTTATTAAACCAGTGGCAAAATCTGGCGGAACTGCCATAAATTATACAAACGCACAGGTTTCGACTTTTTATTCTCAGTATGAGAATGCAGTTGCAAAGACCACTTTTAAGAAAAACAATGATCTGACTAAAGTCAATACGTAAAATATGTGTGTATTTCCTATTCTGTATTCTGGCGGCAAATTAATCTTTAAAGAAAAACTTTAAATCAGTTAAATTTCATTTTCACAGATGATATGTGCGTGGAAATTTTTGCGAAATGTTACATTTTTTTCATTTTGCTGCATAAAGCTATTTTTATGGCGGAATTTCCTACGGTATATTTTAGTGGAAAAGAAAAATGTTACTACGACGGACGTAATTTCTTAAACTATTCCCATATAATATTTTTTAAATTTATATTTAAAAAATTAAAATTCAATCTATTTCTACCACACCTCAAGTGGTAAATAATAACGTGAAAATATCTCAATGAAATAGACTTGAGTGAATTGAAGTACTCTAGAAAGATAGTGCGTCCTCTTCAGATCAAAATAAACATGATAAATTATTTCATAATACTTGATGGCATCGTTTTTTGTCTTCACATATCACTGAATATCATCTAGTGTCAGCTGACTTATGCTCAGTACTTTTAAGGCCCCGCTGAAATATTTCTTATATATATATATATATATATATATATATATATATATATATATATATATATATATATATATATATATAACTATATCACATTATGCATAATATAATAATACGATGATATGCTCAAAATTTAATAAATAGTTGGGTGCTAAATTCAGCTAAAATAAATGGGTTTTTCATTTTCGCTTCATAGATATTGTATTGACTTGCGGTTTGATATATTTTAGTTAAATACTGTTTGTTGCAGAGAATTAATACATACTTGCAGTTGGATACTTGTTAAAGAAAATGATGTCGTGTTCAGATAATTGCTATTGAGGGTCGGAAATTATCGGAATTTGTTGGAACTTGTCGGAACGTAAGACTGACAAACATAGTTCAGATATTATTATATAGGCTGTTGTTTCGTTGCTTTGATGGACTTTCTTCGAATTTCCCGTCCTAAACTATCGTAACGTATTACTGTCGGACAAACGCACATCTTCTCTAAACTCTAGGATCATAATTATGCCGACCTTTGGCCAGAAGACAAAACACAGTCTGCCGACGGAATGGCAGAGTGGAATAGCAGGAAATAGAATTATGTACACCCGACAAATTCCGGAGTATTACGCAGGCTTAGATAAATTTCTCTAAATCAAGGCAACATCGTCATTCATCTTTTAGTAAAATTAGTAGAGAAATACCTTCTTAAAAGCTTTTCTAGTCAAAAGAAACAAATAAATAGCATCATTTGAGGACGAAATATTTGTTTCCTAATATGAAAATTTTCTTATATGAAAACGAAAAATGTATGAATAATTTAGATGATCTACCAACAAATCTTGTTCATGCAAATACTAATGTTTTATTTTCTACTTGTCATTCAATATAAGACAAATATTTTCTAAACAATTTGAAAAAAAATCTTAACTTTTGCTCACTCTATTTGAATTTACTGTTTCTCTATTTGGGAAAGTATATTTTAAATTGTTTATTCCTAGATGATTCAGAAATTATTGGGGAAGAATATATATTTTGTTCAAAAAATTCTGTTGTTAATTTACAATTTCATTAAAATATGTATATTCTAAATGTTATATATATTCTTCTACTGTGGTTCGATATTTTCAAAAATCAATACTCTTACCTAAGGGACGATGTGAGTAAAATCATGTGTAACAGTCTTAAATATTTCATTAATGCCTTTACGCATATAGGCGCTGATATTTTTCTTTGCTCACTAACCAATACATTTAACAATAAAAATTTGGATACTAACAAGAAGTAAGTTTATTTGAATAATTTCACCAAAAAATTCCATTAAATGTCAGGTAGTAATTCATTTATCTATTGAAATATTTTTTTTTATAAATTCAAAGATTAGTTTATAATTTCTGTGTTAATGTTAATAAATCAATGTAACATTTGAATACATTTTACCGGCGGGTACACAAAACGCTTCACTAGAAGCTGTGCCTTATCTTCCAATATCCGATTTATAACATTCATTATTTAATGAAATTCTAACACATCCACCTCTACACTCACCACGAAAATTTGTCATTTTTTTCATGCATTTAAATGGTGTTGTTATAGATGAAATATTATATAGAATAAGATATTTCATTCGCGAACTTGACTAGTTTCGTTCATCCTAGGAAATCACTAAGCAATTTCCAACATTATCTGCCGGGATGTAAACTAAGTCACATTTTCTTCAGATTCTTTCAACACATCTTCTCCATCTTCGAAGACGCACATGGTATACAATATTTAATTACGTAGCATTTTATTATTTTTTTCCTGTTATAACTATTTCGTAGCACACTTGCCACATTTATTCAAATTGTTATCCACATCTGTTACCGAATGACACGATCCATGTTTCTTGGGGAAGAAGTACTATATTTCTATATCATTACATGAATTGATCATAAATGTGGTGTTGATATAAGCGAAATTTTGCATATGAGAAATAATTCATATTATCAATTCGATCTTACTTGCCGTTTTTGAGAATTCATCATTTACTTCGTGGAATTTCTCAGATCAGGATCCAACCAATATGCATTCTCTTCAGATTTTAACGACCTGGCAACTGCGATACCTAATGCACGTACTACATGCAACTTTCTGTAATATTCAATTATTATTTGTTGGTCACGCTTTTCTTCAGGTGAAGTCTATTCGGTATCACTTTCGTCATAAAATTTCATCTAATCACCTCTGATCTGACAAAATAGAACGAATCTATTCCACCTGGTATAGTAAAATTGAATGAAAGTAGGTATTTTTCATGTGCTTGTAAGTATTGCCGCAGTCTTAATTTGAATACGGCAGAATTGGTCTCAACAACTTGCAACTTATCTCCAACGCCACTGAAGCAAGGCTATGCATGCAATTGCCATACTGGATAATTCAAATTTATCTGATCTGCGTTTTGTATAACAAAAGCTGAATTCCAGTTGTTTTGTTTCTTTAGTAAATTTCAACGGCCTTTGTTGACCGCTTCCTTCATTTGAGCCACCATCACAACTTCTTTTAACCAAACTAAATAAACCTCATTAGTGTGTTTTGTTAAACTTGTGATAATGGGTCAACTAAAGAATGTGTTCGATAAAGACCACCGAATTATATTAAAGAAAGAAGAAAATTGGAATTCAACCTGTTTTAGTCAATACACAGATAAGGTAATGCATGCAATATACAGTTGTATGTGAAATTATTTTTTGGTCAATTTTTACTTGGGGCGTAGCTATAAAAGTATCTTTTTTAACTTAAGTTTTACCAGCGACTCCCATTCTTTGAAAATAAGACAGACGCCATGCTACCTGTGGTATTGTTAGCTTTGAAGTATTAAAGACGGAAATGGCTATATATATATATATATATATATATATATATATATATATATATATATATATATATATATGTGCTGTGTGTTTATCGGTCGCATTACATTGAATTTCAAATTCAATTCAAAAGCATGACGGATGTGGTCATTAACTGTAATGACCAAGAATGCTATGGCCGGAATTTTGCGCCATGTTATTCAATTTATTCAACTTCTTATGACCTGCGCCTACGAATATGCGCATAAATAGCAATTAACCGGAATTTTCAAACCCATATCTAATGTTAATCTGTAGTCCAGTTGGATCTTCTTAAATAGCATATTTGACCGTAACATTTATAAACGCATTCTTGATCTCGCATTAAAATTAGTCATCGTTCCGTCTAAAAAGGTTTATCAAATTTCAGAACAATTTCAGGATTTGGTCATTTATAAGTTATAAAAAATAACTATCGCATATGTCGCTGGCATAATATCCAGTTTCTAATTGATGGAATAGAGTTTTCTGGAAAAAAGGTTTAATGAAAGATGGTGCCCTAACCAATGAATTTAAATTAAAGAATGATTAAAATTTGATATTTTCTGCAACTGTAAAAAATACGCAAAATTTCGGTGCACAATAGACGGTTTTGCAAATTATGATCAAAATGCTTTTGTGCTCAATTCTCGGCCGAGCTATTTGTGTTCAATAGAGAATATTGATAAAATAGCCATTGAGAGTCGTTTTGTTTATTTGCGAATGCTATATTAGGCAATGTTTAATTCGAACCAATAACATGTTTATTTGGTAAGATCTTGCTATTTTACTTTAATTTATTATTACTAATATAGTAGGTTTGGCGTCTGTCTTGTTTTAAACGAGTGACTATGGGTATTTGGAACTTGAAGAGAAAAGTCAAACCTCAGTATTTTAAACTGAAGGAAAAACACGGCTGGTGTATAAGTAAGGAGAACAAACAATGCACGGCTTATGTGGCATATGATATGAGTTGCATCATTCATATCGCTCTGCAGCAGTTTTTTCAACTACAGATAATGATCATTAATAGGAATTTCGTTCTGGTCGATATATTTGATTTACCATCCTATATTATTTTACTTATGCTGATAATAGAAACCTAATCAAATTCCTAAGTTTTATTTTATTAGAATATTTTGTACACAGGGAATAGAGTTATTTCTTATTAAATGAAATCTCGGATTGCTTGATGGAACTTTAAATCGATAACGACAAGCAAGACTATACATATTAAGGGTAGAGTAAAGTTTATACCGACAATATGTACGTTTAATAAAATTCTGCATGATACTATAGTTTAATACCGCTTACACAATTGGTATAGTGTTTGACATGCATTATCAAAGCAGATTTCGTAGTGGAGATGTCATAGCGAAAGTGCTAGAAAAGGTCGTCCACATAGTACAAGTTCTTATCAAAAAATAACTTGTCGCATAATTTTAATGTGTATACGATGTATCGATTTGGTGATCTGTACAATTGTGTGCATGAATCTCAATCAATTGCGATCAGGTTCAGATTACGGCCGCGATAATTATGGAAACTAATATTGTGTGCTCAATATAGACGGGACTGGTCTAATTGAGTAATTGTCACTGGAATTTTCTTATGGTTAGTCCATACAGTCAACGTATATGTATAGATGAACCATGCACTTATATTAATTAAAATCTATTTTTCTCAAATACAATATAAAAACAGCCTTCTATTTGCAGATGGGTGATAAAAAGGGAGATATTTGAGCCAAAATTGAAACTCTGGATCATTTTCTTAAAAGAATGATTGACCAAAAGTGAATTTGTTGTAAAAT
This sequence comes from Eudiplozoon nipponicum, assembly GCA_029291075.1. NCBI lineage: Eukaryota > Metazoa > Platyhelminthes > Monogenea > Mazocraeidea > Diplozoidae > Eudiplozoon > Eudiplozoon nipponicum. The sequence continues at coordinate 69,502 of JAQBSW010001802.1, forward strand.
AGGATACGTTATACAAGGTGCGGTTACAGTGGCTCCGATTTGAGCCCCGTCTATATAAAAATTCCAGACAATTATTGATGAGATACCAATAAGGAAGAAACGGGTAGACTATACGAATTGACTTTGCCACCTTTTGCAATGTTTTACTTATACTGAATAATGTGTATATAAAGCAATTGGCTTTCATATCAATGTTATACATATATATATGTAATTGTAAAGTTCAGTTAGTACACAGCATGGTCAGCGAAATGGATGAGTCACCAAGCTCTACAGAAAATGCACAGCTGTTCAAGCCCCTGGTGCTTCAATTTCGGCAAAAACTTGATAAGTGCTCAAAATGGACCGAACTGGTTTATATGATGAATTAGAGTTGTTATCTTATGAAAATCTTCGTTTAAACTGACATAATATTTACACATATATTTAATAGTATCTAGTCTTTAAAAATTTAGAAACTTCGTATTTTACTCAAGATTGCGATCTTGACAAAGGTACCTACCACATAAAGTTCAAAAAATTTACTTGTACTATCCCGAATTTGCAGTGGCCACGGCTCGAACCTGGGTACGTCTTCTTCAAAATCTATTGCCCTAACCACTGAATCACTTTTTAATTATATAGCAAAATACATTTTTGTGGACATTCCTTTCTTCAGGTAGATCATATATGTTATCACTATCGATCACACGTTATTTCAATTTATAATATGGACACTATTCAACCTTGACGAAAACATTATTTTTAAATATAAGAGCAAGGTATTTCCTAACATATTTTAACGGTATATTAAAGGAATTACATAAGATAGTGAGCGCGATTAATCACATAGTCTGTTTTTTTTCGTAATTGAGCAGTCATTTAGTTCTTGCCAGAATTACCGCAGTCGGTATACAAACCAATTGCAACCTTGCAATTCGTTCACTTTACCACTGAAGTCGCGTAATTGGCGCAATTTTTAGCTCCTAACCAAATTGATCTATTAATCAGTCTATACTTCAGGTTTATCTCAGAAGAGACTAATAAAAATACCATCTGGTGATGTGTTATTGATTTAGATTAACGTTTAAAAGAATTTATTAGATATATATTATCAAAATAAAATGAATATTACATAAGATCGCTAATGAAAATTCTAATATGTACCAATTTATTACTTATCGGACATTCGCCAAATATTTGCCATATTTGTCGTGACAGGGATTCTAGCAAGACGGCATTCACTGAGATGGATCTTATTTGACATCGCTTTGGAAATAATGATGCAACAAGCAGAGACTCCACGCCAACCATGGCATCTATATGACTGATTGGAACTTTTATTTAAACCGGAAAGAAATTTATAATAAAATCCTGCCAATACGCTCTAATTCAGTGTCACTTTCCCAGGTGGCATAGTGTCGTTCCGTAAATAAGAAATCCTGAGTAGTAATTTAGATCTTCAAATAGTTAGAGACATCAAACGCTAACCAAAACATAACTTAGTATCTTGCTGAAAATTGCCTGCAGTTTGCAGCAGGGTTAGCGCAGTGGTATGATTGCGAAGCATAGTAGCAAATTAGTTACGGTTTTATATCCCAGAGCCATAAATTGTAGTTCGCAATCAGAGTGAAACTTGTCCACTTGATCAATTGCCTTTGCAATGTTTTGCCATCTATGGTTTATACTTACAACATATATATAGCAAAAACTATGCCATTAAAATTAAAATTTTATATATATATTATATATATATATATATATATATATATATATATTGCCAGAGATTGCTCATTCATTTCAAGACAAGACACATACACACACACATTATATATATATATATATATATATATATATATATATATATATATATATATATGTATAGTGTGTGTGTTAAGGGAATGAGCAACTCTGGTTAAATAAGCATGTCGATTTGTAGCTCAGCTTGTTTATACTATTTAATAGAGGAGATTTTCAATTAACAGTTTAAAAGGCGAATTTGTTACATTTAATCTTATTTATAGTTTTTGTTCACTTTTTTGTTGTTAATGTAATCTGTTTTGGCTTATATATGCGTGATAACTTAATGTTGTACATGGAAAAGATCTTATGATGTCAGGTCAGCTATGCAATCGCAATTACTTACAAAATTCCACACACTGCTGAGACAGTAACGGGGTCAATTCTGGTGTAGACAAAGCGGTTAAACAAGCATGAGCCTCACGTGGCAAATGGATTAGGCGACGTGTAAACAATGAATTCCATTTGTTGACATTAAGTTAATGTAGTATCAATAATACGGATATTTAAACTAATATTTTATAAATAATTCAACTAATTTTAAACGATATAGCTTTTTCAGAATACCTGGATGCTTTGTATATAAATGCAAATTAGTTAGCTTTCAGTATCTGTTATGAAATGTAATAAAATTATTTGTTAACCTTAAATAATATTTTTTTAAATCAGTAATCAATTGAATATACTAGATTATAACGTCCTTCTGGGTAATAGATGAAGTTCGTCAAGAGAATGAGACCTGTGGTCACTTTGCAATTTTGTGGATTACAAAAGTGCATTGGAATTGCTACTTATCTTAAGCCTGTAAACATTATCTAAATAATTATCAGCAATTCGATGCTATCTTGCTATTTTAAATTAACGATGGCTTATGTTCTGTTAGCTTTGCATAAAAATGAAAAACATTTACAACTTAATTAATACTTAATGGTACCTTGTACCGTTTCAAACTGGAGTAAACCGTCTCATTTGCATTTTTATCAGATCAAATTCAAATTAATGGCAAAGATATAAAGCCAAGAAAAATGTATGCGAGATTAATAGAAGTGAAAGCTGCACATCTAATTTTGCTTTACATATAAATGCATTGCAGTTTGATCCTCACTTTTCAGTTGGCCGTCGTACCCTGATGATGAACATATAAGGTCGAACCGCGTTAGTATGTGCGACTGACAGTAGTTTTACTACGTTGTTCGACGACTGGTTAAATATTTTAGGATTGGTGTTTACTTTAAGTTCGTAAATATTATTTAAAGATTAATTTGATGCTTGAAAACAATGCATTATAATTTAATATTATACTTAAATATTGTTAATAAAATTAATAAAATCTTGTATCACTTATTCGTATTCTTCAACATAAAGAGTTAAAAAATTTTGGACAAAGTTTACTGCTGTAATGTTCTACTAAAAGCCCTCCCTTTTGAAATCTCTAGATTTGTATTTGGAAAGGTTTATTAAACAAAAAATACTAGTCACCACTATTAAATTTTTCTATATATAATAGTAGAATAAACTTTGCTGATTTGTCATAAAGTTCATTGGGTTCGTTGGTGTTTTTCTTTTATTCTTCCAACTCGAAATATTGCAGGATATTGGTGAAATGTATTATTCTATCAAACTGATTTCAGGAAAAATATTTGCTTTTGCTCCCTCAAACCTGCTACATTTAAATGTAAACGATCAACAACGTGACATCTAAAAATCCAATGTTTATAGGTAATACACATGAAACCTGCTCAGATCTCTTTTTGGTCAAAACTGACCAAGAACATTAAACGCAAATCGAACAGCACTTTGGCTACATTCATCTAAAATAGTGACAGTACCTTCTTAATATACATTGTCATTGTTTAAGAAAATGACATTTTAAAATAAGCTAATTTCTATCTGCTTGTTAATGCAACAACTGTCAAAAAAAGAATTACAGGGGCTTTGATTTGCGGTATCCTATTTTTTATCTTGTAAACAATGTAAATTTTCTCGTAAACGAAAATTCCATTCATGAATTTTGCGTGTGTGCATTGGTGTAGGTGTGCATATTTGTGTGTACATGCAAAGTAATCTTTGCTTAGTCTTTATTGTTGTCTAGTATATGCGAGTGTTCTAGATTATTCTCTTGTAGCTTCTCCAAGTTGTCAATATCATGAACCAGATTTTTAAGTCAAGATGATATCTGGCGAAATAATTGGCTTTTCTAATCTGTATGGCATGAAAATTCATTTTATTGCAATTGTGTGTGAAAATGCGAACGCATTCACAATTTGGTAAAAAACTACAAAATTTAGCCGTTGATGCAGCAACGATAATGAAATTTATCAAATTAAACTTCTGAAAATATAGGAAATATTCGACATTTTTTGAGCATGCAACAAGAACTAAAACCTCAAACCTGTTTAGTAATTGACGTGTTTATTGATGCACATGTAATATATTTTTCTGAAGCAAAACTGTTAAGTGCCATATTGTTTTTCCGCGTATCAAGATCTATTGTACTATGGAACATGAACTTCTGATTCTTTTTCGTCGTTGTAGTTTTTCGGATATATTTGATCTCATATATGCCGCAGTGATTTTAACAGAATTAAAACTAAAAAGCCTGTTCTAGAGTCGGTAATGGCATCTAAACATATATACCTCATGACTGTCCGTGGCTATCGCAGTTTTGGCAGGCTAGTTTGAATTGTACTGCATCACTGTAAATGAGACGCAATTAAAAAAATAAGCGGCTATCTGTTTATGAAGATCCTGCATAGGAACATTTATTTTACTAATGAATCTGAAATGCATACTCTTGCTTCACATTGTATTGCTCAGCTTATTTGGGGTTTTGACTGTAAGACCATGTGCGGGTTAAAGCATGTAAATATTTTGAGTCGGATTGCAAAATTATTTCACATACGCTTAAACATAAAATAGAAATTAAATTTCTAAACCTGTGCTTGAATTGATATTGACGTATTTTACTGTATGTCTCCAACATCAAGATGAGCATCTTTATTTTGGCACACAGATTAGAATCATATCTGCCCATGGTAAACTGACGGAAATTCACGAAGGAGAAGATGTAATTTTTATTAAAAGTCACAATTAAAATAATTGAGTAAATAACGAAACGTGCAATGAATTGTCGCAATATTATTTCACATCAGGCATTTAACGTTTCGATAATTTGAACGATAATTAGTAATGGAAACAGTTATAATGCAATTTGTCAAATAAAAAGAGATTTATTGAGGAAATTATGTTACTGCCATGAACTAGATAAAGGCGTTTGGGCCAAGAAGTGCGTGAACTTTTTAAAGTTTGTTTAGAATAAGAAAAAATACGCAATAAAAAAATTCTTTTTCCACATATCTTTACTTTTTTGGGATACAAAACGTAACAATTTAAATTTGAACTTATTTGTATTCACAGTTAAATGTGTACTTCGATTTTTGGAGCTTTTATAATATTTTTCGCCAATTAGGCTTCGACATACGCTAAAAATTAGCGTATGAATGTTTTTAAACACTGCTCGCTTAGTACTATATAAATAAAAATTTTACACTGCTTTGATGACTTAATTTAACTATATAATTAAATTTCCTTTTATCTCCAAAATGATCAGAGAACGTTTAGCGCAACAACAGAACGATTTCCGTAGTTCTTACACTAATTTAGGAAATCATACCTTCTATTAATTGTTTATATTTCATAATGCGTTTTTCTCACGTAAACTTTCTATTTATCACATCTATTTTAATTTATTTAATTAATAATTCATCAGTGCAAATCCTTATTATATGTGACACTTAACAATGCTATTCGTTTTATTCGCCGAATTAATGTACTAACAATGAATGAGCCAAATAGTTTTTGGTTGATTTAAAGTGATTTAATTTTCTTAGACGAGAACTTAACACAATGCCTTGCACTTGAAATCCGTATTTAGAGTGCTACTAGCCAAATATTGAAAAGTCAAATTTAATGCTCTGGCAAATAGTTTGGATTGTTTGGTTGCGAATATTTTTTTCGCTTACAACTTCACTATCATAAATATGTTTTGGATATTATGTAATGCTATAAAATCTGTTTTTATATATGAAATTTTGAGATGATATTACAAAAGAATGGTTCAATTTAACAATTCTAAATTTTATTAAAAACGAATATGTAAAATTCACTTATGTCTGTAGCTTTACAGTTTGAATTTGACATGCAAGTTTGCGTCGCAAATTATGGGATAGAATTTCACGTTATAAAATAATTTATTTAATAATTCTTACTTGAAATGTTAACTTTATAGAATTTGTAGATTTATATAGGTTTTCATTAGGCAATAATTGTTGATGAATTATGGTAAATACAAAATTGTTGCAGAAAAAAATAGCACTTAGATAATTTTTTTTAAATAGCTAATAGGCTTGGGGAATTATAAGAATATATTCTATTTCCCTTCTGTTAATCTCAGCAAAAACCAGTTCTTTAATAAAATTTCCTACATTCCGTTAATCGCTTAAAATCCAATAAAAAATTAGTATTCGGAAAAACGGACACGTTCATTCAAGTTATGCAAACACGTGAACTGAAAGGTTTTTTTAAAGATATGGTTATCTGGTCCTGTCCTTTATTTAGCCAATTTTTGAATGTTGCTGTTAATGTGCTGATTGTTGACAAGTGGAGAAACTTCTGCCATCTATATAAAAAATGAAAGGTAAAAACGTAAATTTATATATTCGTTTTTCAAATCAGATGTAAACATTGTTTAAACATTTCAAAATTATTATAGTTTTAAGTGTATATATATATAGTGCTAATGCGTGGCAATTTGAAAAATGGATATTCTAACAAATGTAAATTAAATTAGAAAATACTCTAGAATAAAGGAAGTAACTCGGTGCAAAACTGGGCATTGCACGATTACCTGATACTTGTTTTGATTAACAAGTGATTTTTCTTATTTCTTCTTTACTTCGGAGAATTTTCAAGACTCCATTTCATGACCCTTCATAAGCCTAAAGGCAATAATAAATTAATAATCATCCTTCATTCATTCATTATTTTTCCGTTTTGTTCGAGGACTGGTTAAATACGAAATGGAATTAATGTTTACTTCAAGCTTTCAAAATTGATTTAATAATTTTTATCACTAGTCGCGCCATTTATGATTGTTTAATTGTATTATCAATATATATATATATATATATATATATATATATATATATATATATATATATATATATATATATATATATACGGCAAAGGCTGCTGGAAGATAATTGTCGAAACTGCATCAAAATTGGCAGTCGATATTTGCAGTCAGGTACAATGTTTACTTCAAGCTTGTTAACTTGATTTAAATACTTCTTACCATCACCCTCACAATCAATGATAGTTTAATTGTACTTCATTTATTGGTTTGTTTTATAAACTGTGATGAGCTTTGATCAATAGAGGGACCCAAAACGCTTTCCTTGTACCCCTATTGAAAATTCTTACTTACTGTATCCTATCCATGTACAAAAAAGAAAAGAAATTTTATGAGATACAAGAACCGTTTATTTCTCATATTCATCACAAATATCTACACTGAAGCTGCTCTTTATATCTATATAAAATTAATATATATATAGAAAGTATATATATATATATATATATATATATATATTGAATTGCTAACCAAAATAGAAAATGTAAACTTTAAGAAAGTTTGAAGTAAGAAACAAATAATCACTTTCATGCCTAACTATTTGAAGCTCAATGTCCGAACATGTATTTAGCTTACATGAATCTGGCTGAGGATTTTTATCCATAAAGCTTCGTATGTAGCCACATTGAGTTTGAACTGCTGATCATGCCCACAATTAATTGGTTTTTCTCTTATTTCACACGCACACCTCGTTTATATTTTATATTTTGCTTGGTCTTTCAATATATATATATATATATATATATATATATATATATATATATATAAAGAGATTCTCTACTTTTTAGATACTTGAGAGAAGAATATAAGAAAGATACTGTTCCTGTATCTGTTAAAGTTCTTTTACTACACTGAGGGTAATATAATTTGGCTTATGCTCGAATTCTAAAAAAAAGTAACTGGAAGCTTTCACTTATAATTCCATTCCAGGAACAGGTAAAAACTTGTAATATCTTGCTTGTATGTCCCATTGTCTAATAATTAAGAGCCATTATACCGTCATGAATTATATAATATTTTGAAAATATTACAAAATTTGACATTAATTCACGAATGAAATTTATTGAAAATAATTCACACCGAGAAAAATTATACTTGTTTTTAAATCACAACAGAAAACTCTTTACGTGGCGAGTCAAAATGTCAAGGATATGATGACGCAGTCAATGTTTTCCGCAACGGAGAACGCAAAAACTGTGCCTAACGTAGGTAATCTTACACAACCTCGTGTAAGACGACAATTGCCGCAAGTTCCATTGAATGCACAACTAAAATTCAAAGAAAACGAGGTTGATGCTCGATTTTGGGAAAGCAATAATGCTTCAAAATTGTTTTGGGGCAATAAGGGAAAGCAAAACGGTTTCCGGTAAGAAACGATTATTTTTCATCGTTTTCAACCATAAAATTAAAGAAATAGTTTTTGATAACATTGTTATTTATTAAAATATATTAATACAATTATTTTTTTACAATGTGGGTGAATTATCTCGTATGTGAACTTCCAGCCAACTTACTCAGTCAAGAACCAGATAGTCACTTTGTCACAATCGCAGTAACGTAACAAAAAAGGAGATGCTAAGCTATGAAAATTGGGTTTGATAAGTTGAATATTTTATCGCATCTGATAAATTTGTTGCGAATTATTTCAGTTATACAGTCACTTTTACAAATGGGTATTATGACTAGAAAAGAATTGCTGATTCTATTTGGTTGGTATTGCTCATGACTGCGCTACCTAACCGTACGCATGTGGATAAAAGGACCACAAAATGCTTAGTTGATATCACTACGATCAGCTTTGCTGTGCCACCTAAACTATACAAATACAAGTATAAACCAACCAAAAAATGTCTCAAAACGACAAGCTGTATATTGCTGAATTACTTGTGGGAGCTTGCACTTCTAAATGTCCAGATTAGAATGCCAGTAGGTTAAGTTTAATCGTTGATCAATAAAAATGGCGCATATCGTATTATGAAGGTGCCATAATATCATTTAAATAACTCATTTAGGAAATATATGATTTTTTAAGGAGTATTTCTCATTGTTTAGCTTATAACGAAGGCATTACTAATGATTCCGTTTGCTTTGTCTAATTTCATATTATATTTAGTCATGTCAGAGTGCCAAACTATTAATGGACGTTTGGTAAATGGTGAAAAATTTGGCTAACATGAGCAACATACACCGAAATTTTATTCTTTTCGTGTTTCTTATTCGTTATGAAATATTGATACTTGATAAAATATTACGGAGTGAAAATGTGCTAGACCACACCTTTTGAAGAATAATAAATTACAAATAAATCCAAAGAATAGTTTATTTTAAATAAAATAAGTAGAAAATATTTTTTATTTCTACGTTTCAGTGTAAAAATTAATTCTTTGACATTTTTGTAGTGTAATTGTGTATAGTTCTGCAAGATATAAATTATTATAGATTTAACTATTGAGACTGAAAATGCATAAATAAGACACAAAATAGCATTGCTCTACTTCCTATTAAGTATATCAGTTTATGCAAATAGACCAAAACTTTTTATGAGCGAAAGTGAAATATTTTGCAAAAATGATTTTGTTTCTGTAGAATGCAAATTATTTTCTTCTACATTTAATGTTCTTTCGACAAATTCACGGTGAAATAAGGGATACTATCATATGCTAAAGCGCTATGTGCTTACTCGGGACTCCTCCGAAGCAGCCGTTACTACGCCCTATACTTACTATATATTTCATCACGAAAAGTAGGAGAGTTGGACTGTTTAAATCGTTTGAAAAGTCATGTATGCTCAATTTTTGTTTTATTTAGTTAAAGCCGAATATTTTGGCAAGACCTTTTTGAGAATATTCTAAAAACATTTCAGTTTTACTTATTTAATGAGAGGGTTTTTCTTCCTACAGTATCACAAAATGTGTTCTTTTGTAATGCGAGCCTTAACAAAATTCATAATATCCTTTCCATGTTCAAAGATAAAATAAATTTGATCCGATGCAAGAGTCGTTTCCTTCTCAATGTCTTCGCAAGTATTAACAAAATATCATTACTTATATATATATATATATATATATATATATATATATATATATATATATATATATAAATTAAAATAGGAAATCTAGACGTAAAGAGATTGTGAAGCTGAGGAAAACCAATCAATTGTAGGTCTCATCTTAAATTCATGCTTAATGCCTGAACATGCGTTTTCTGTTTGCATAAAGCTGGTGTTAGTTTCTTTATCCATATATATATATATATATATATATATATATATATATATATATATATATATATATATATATATATATAATTGTAACACAATTAGCTATTTAAATATCAGCTACTGTGACGAAACAGTATTCCCTTTGTGTTGTCTGAAACAAATTAGGCTAACTTATCGTGTACAACGAAAATCATCCGCCTTTGATTTGGTTCCATATTGTTATTATATTACTTGGCTAACTTCAAAATAAGTGTTTTATTGACAATTTCAGCATAATCTTCATTCATCAATTTCAGTTGTCGGACAAATGTATCTAAATCTAATCTTTTCAAAATATTTGCAGAGCTGCATGTTAAATAAACATTTTTTTCAATTATTCAAACACGAAGTTTTATTTTATTTACTGGCAGCGAAATATCTTATATGAGACCAAGAAAATATACCCCCTCTTCATTTGCTGACATATATCACAAATTACAACATATTTGTGCATTGAATTGCAATTTTGTTCATTGCCGATTGAAGTTGTAACAGATTTGTTTTTTACATAGTTTACTATTCGTTTATGTCAACGAGAAATCTCCAACATGAAACCTGATCAGAATCTGTTGCATTTAATTTATCGGAATTCATTTATTTGTGATAAAATTTCTTTTATTTTAAATCTCTCTTTGTAACTAACCCCACTCCTACATTTTACACGATTGAAAACGAAGTCATTTGCATTTTCGCTACGATAACTAGAGACTTTCATTTTTGTTCATCAATTTTTTAGATATTGTCAAATAATTTTAAGGCAAAAAAAGATTTTCATCACAGCGTATATTATGATAAAATAAAATCACACAATTTCGATGACATTATGGCAGCTTTATCTAGGAATGAAAAAAAACTTCTTTTAATCTACAGACTGAAATCCTTTAAAAATAAAACTTTACGAAACTAAACTATTTAGTTTTTTGTTCAAGAAACGATGTCTTGTAAAAAGTGTTGCATTTGATTATTATTTAGCTAGGAAGTATTATTGTAAATCCAGTTATAGTAATAAGAAGACCAATGATAAATAACATACTTTTAAACCAGACAGCATTCATTAACAGGATTTCCTTTTGATGATAACGATGTACATTCCGATTGTTTTGCAGAAAAAACTACATTTAGTAATTAAAATTGAAAAACAAATGTTGTTTTGAAACATTACTTTACTCTAATGCAGTTCTATGCAACAAAAATAAAAATGCCATCTTTTCGGCAGAATTCAGCTCGACTGCACAAGCTAGTACTTTATTTGGGGAATTTTGTATAACAACCGGGTACAATTTGAAAATAAGCACATATAGTATATAACAACAAATAAGAAGCCGTAAATGCACAACGAGGTTTACGCTCGCACACATCCGCGTAGCAAATCCACCAGGTTACATTTAATTCATGTTTTTAACTACGGAATGCGTTTGCCCATTGTCAGCTATGTTAATTATATAATGCTCTTGAATTCACTTATTTAGTTATCAATCAGTGTGATATACATAGCGAACTGAACAGCTACTGTACGTGTATTAATAAACAGTGGTGAACTGTTCGATTGTTGGTAGCTGATTTCTAAAATTTACTTTCAGTTGGAGTTTCTTTGTACACAAAATTTAGCTTTGTACTTCGCATTTCAGTAATCATGGCGTTTTAACTTGTCCAGTGAGTATTTACGATAGCGCGTCCCATTTTAACAGTAACATTTTGATTTTGTACGACTTTACTAAGTTTTCCGGTTGCTTATACGTTGTATTTAATCTAATTTATCATTCGGGATATTGATTTTATAGTACAGTTTCATTGAGCACTAGCCAATTCGTGACATCAAAATTTTATACAAAAGACGTGCTTTATTCTGCAAGGTAAATGCCGTATCATATTTCATTTTTGAAAAATTTAGAAGGCACTTTGACAATGAAAATACTGTCCAGTCTATGCACGCTTCCCAACTATTTTCCTTTTTAGAATATTATCATGTAACAGTCTTAATACTAATACGTTAAATGATGACCGTACTTTCGATTAAAAGTTTTCTTGCTAACAAATGAATTGAATATAATGACCATGCTATTCAAATCGTTAAGTACGTCATTTTTTTCAACCTCGGCAGCGCCAATGAAAGTGTCGTCAACATGCCCATGTTATGTAAGGCAGGATTTTTTACTTCGAGTTCGCGGTATTAATGTATCCAAATTTAACATGTATACATCAGCCAGTATATGGGCTAAATACCCGGTAAACGCCATTGCATAAGTGACCTTCAATATTGAAAGGAACATCTTTGGTGCATTTATTAAGGAGAATTTCTAGATGACTTTACGGTTAAATGAATGATGGGTGGTTATCGTTGATAAGTTTACAATGAAAATGGATGCTTTTATCAACAAGGATGCCTGTCAACAGGCGTCTCACGTCGACGGACTGTGTCGTTTTATACTGACATAGTGCAATTTTACTTCTTTCACAAAACCAAAAGTTTCACGTATATATGTGTTTGACAATTAGATTTGTATTGGTTTTAGGCTGATTTGAAATTCTTCCGACAGTTTTTACTTTGAATGGATGAATATTGAAATAATTTGGCTTAGCAGCTCCTAAAATTCAATTTTACTTTTAGTTGCTGAATTTCAACACACACTTCATTTACCGTAGGTCATATTGACTAGTTAATGGTCTCTAATCTGTCTTTATTTCTTTGACAGGTTTTTAATTTCTTTTCATTACCAAGACTTTCGTCAGTTGATTAATAGAGCCATTGTTGTACATAATTATCTTGCCCAGCCTCATGAAACGAATCTACTTGCTGTTTCGTAATTGCCCGTTAGATTTTACGTGATCGCTTAAAATGCAATTAAATAGTTCATGTTTTACTTTACGATAATCATAGGTGTCAAGTAGTTCAGTTTTCAATAGTGTGCAAAATTCATTTTGAAATAACTGTGCGGAATTTGTTTTTATCTTTTTGATTTGTTCTTATTGTTTGGCAAAATTCAGTATTGTTTCCCATGCAAAAAATTATTTTTACAGAGTGTCTGATAGAATCAGACAAGTACTGTTTTAAATAAGTGTATCGCGGTGCTTCCGAAATACATTGGAGGCTTGCTTTTCAAAAACATTGTGTTTGTGCAAATTCTTCTTTTCTCTATCGACGAAATCCCGACCAGGCAGTTAACAGCAATCTTGAAGGCTACATGCTTGCATGTATGAAGCAAGTAAATATGGAATTTTGACGCAGAAATCTGGTTATCCACATTGGCATATAGCTGGGCTTTCGTTTCGATTTTATTCTCTGGCAAACGGGTAAATATTTTCTGACTCTCATGTGTCGCAGTCGAGTGTTATAGTTTGTGGAATCTTCGTTGATATTGGTGGTATTAAATACATATAAAATGAAATATTTTTCTGTCACACGTCTCAACATATCTCATTTTAAATTTTACCTTGTAATTAATCTCACGAAGTAACTATTGCGTCCCACTATATTTTAACTGAAGTCTAATTTTAGTTCAACCATTTTTGTGTATTATCTATTAATTTGTGGAACCAAATTGAAGCGGGCATTTATTACAAAGCAGGATTAATAAGCACAATTAAAATAGAAATTTAGAAACAGAACTGCAATATTTACGCAAGTCAATAGACTAGGAAAGGTTAGTGCTATAGAGAGCTAACTGGCTAAAGTTTTCATTTTCAATCTGGACGCATTACAATTTTATTTTTTATTTCAAAACAACTAGCAGACATTCTTTAAATCAAGTTTCCGATCTCAAAATAAATACCAATCACATTCGGACACATTTCTAACTTTAATGATTATCATCCGAGTATGACATCAATCTGACTAACGAGGATGAATTCTTAATGATTATATAAGGAAAGCAAAATTTATATTCGGCTCTCATCTCTAGTTATTCGACATACATTGTAGTGGAATGGAAAATTCAGCTGTACAATTTCTACGCATTCACAAAGAGTAAACTTTTTTTAGCTTACCCCAGATACATATAAGTAATGCAATCAAGTATTCATTGATTGCGCGGATGGTGATAAAGATTCTTTAAATCATGTTTGTGAACTTGACTGCACACAAATCCGATTGTATTTAACTAGTAACGAAATATTGTTAAACAACCCTCATCCCACGCCTAACGACCTTCCATGATCATCATCAAAGCACAACGGAAAAGTGACTAGCAATGATCAAACCGCAATGGATATAAATATATATATATATATATATATATATATATATATATATATATATATATATATATATATATATTGAATACAACTTATATATGCGGCTCTCACCTCTAGTAATATTTCATACATTTCACTTGCCAGGAAAAATCAGGTTGCACAATGTCTACGCAGTCAAAAACATATATATATATGTATATATATATATATATATATATATATATATATATATATATATATATAGCATACATGTAATACAATTAAACAATCAATGATGGCTTGAGAGGTGGTAACAAATCTCGGCTGCATAATTTCATGCGGTCATTAACATTAACTTTTTGCAGCTATCGCCAAATTTATACAAGTTATAAAATCCAAGTATCATTCTTAGCTCAATTGATAATAAACATTCGGTACATGAAGTTTGAGAAATTAAAATTTACACCAATCCCATTGTATTTAACTCGTCGAACCAGTTAGAAAAACTACAGTTCGTAACAAGTATTTACAATCCTTGACAAGAACTGACGAGTTTCTTCTTAGGACGAAACAAATCTACTGGATAAATTGCCTTTTCTAACTTGTACAATGCTTTGTTTAATCATTCAAATATATATAATGTGATTAGTTTTTATCTTGAGCTTGCACCCATGATTTAAATAAAATATTAATATGTTTTGTTTAAGCTTCAAAACAGTTTTTTGGTTAATTTGCTTTATTTCTATCGAAATTTTGAAGACTGTTCGATTCAGTTAATTCGCTTATGCTGCACATTATGTAATAAAACTGTTATCTCAATTGCAAAAGAGTAGTGAAACGAACATTATACAGATTATTTCATGGAAATTTTCTGCTTAAATAAATAAATATGCAAAAGGCTAAAACCTTTTTTTCATATTTAAGCTGATAGATAAGTTGAATTTCTATTCAGGTTACTTCAAAATAGATGGATTATTTTTTAGGAATCATTTATATCTCATTTTATTACTTGGCGGTGTGTTCATTTAGGTTGTAACACTCTCCAACTTAGTAGAGCATGCGTATTTTAACTGGCAGGGAGCACATCTGCCCAGGCGCTAACGCTTCGATTCTTTACGCATAAAAGAATAAAAAATCGTAAAAGAGAAATGAAGAGTTGACTAATCCCAGTTGTATTGTTACAATTTGCCGAAATAAAATAGGTCACCGCTCTGCACTTCTGTGTGTAACCCATATTTGCTCAATCTATTTTTTGTTTTTATAAGGCTTCTAATTTAAGCAGATTCTTTATTACAATTGTAATTAAAATAGAAGAAAATTTGGGGCACTATATATGTTTATGTATTCTTTTTACAAAATATGCTGTACCTGCTAATATTTATGACTGAAAAAATAGGTAAGTTACAGTAATATATTGTTTATGCGGAGATCTATTATATATAAAATTGAGTATTAGGTGTTACGAAATTTTTAACAAATATTTTAAGTAAAACCAGAAGGATTAACCGATGTCAGCATGAAAGGAATGCATAATCTTATGTGGGAATTTGTTTCGTGCTTACTGGCGACTCATCAGTAGAAACCGGTATTATATGAATATTGCTGCACTACTGCATGTTTACACATCCGTATAGGAAATTGTCCTAAATTCCTTACTCCAATATATAGTGGATGGTACCTACTAATTAGTCACCATTAAGCAGGAAACGAATGTGAACATGAGATTATAACTTCCGTTATTGCTGAGTTGGTTAATAATTTGTTACTAAGTGCGCAAATTCTAATACACAATTGCAAAATAGGAAAATTCTTATTAAGCTTCCAGCAGTCACTACTCGCACTGAAGTAGGTTAGCCGTGATAATGTGCACGCAATATGCTAATTTATGTTTATTGATAAATGGCATCAATTACGAGGTTTCAAGCCTTCGATACACAAGCATATCATGGAAGTTTGTTTATTTGAAATAAACTTCAATCCACTATTTTAATTTACATAAGTTTAGCAAAGTTAACTTTATTTACTCATTTCGTCATGATTGAAATATTTTTTTAAATATTTGGGACACGACGGTGCAATTATCTAAATTTCTAAATAACCGCACAACTTTAATAAAAACAATGACAAATAGACGTATAAACGAATTTCTAGCTTTCCTCCTCCTCAGACTATGTTAGTAAACAAACCTCTATAAAATTAGTCGTAAATTGACAATTTTCGACAATAATAAATGAAATGCAGAGCAGGAAAACTCATCTAATAATAGAACGCCATAATGTATCTAAATATTTAAGATATTGCTGCTATAGTCCGATACATAAATTGTCTTTTTTATGTTATCGATAGGAATAGCTGCCAAACCGATTTGTCAACTACGGTATTTTGCAAAACTCATTTAAATTCATATTAAAAATTTCACTAAAAAACAAAATGTTCAATCTGTAAATATTTCCAAAATGAATTTCTGTAAAATGTTTACGCTATCCGGCCTAATAATGTTATTATACCAGAAATTTGAATTAAAATAATAAATTTTGTTCTTACAAACTCATATCTTCTCGGCATTTTATGTACCTCAAACATAAAAATTGCATAGAAATCATTTATTTATACATTTGTAGAATAATGCCACTGTTCTTACCAAAATAGTCAATCAATGAACATTACGTCGGCCAAAATAATGATTAAAATTATCTTTATTTTAAACGGTAGACAAATTTGACTCATTTTCAAACTGGATTCTCAATTTTTTTGCTAAAATATAATGAGTATGCGCTTTGTTTCATTTTTATTGTTAGTGGTTTCGAACACTTTAAATAAACCTGTATTGATTCACAGCACTTTATATGACATAAAATTTGACTAATATATGTCAATCAAAATTAATTAGTCACTAATTTATTTGAATAATTGTTTTATTTAAATCTGGTATAAATACTATATATATATGTATATTGACAAAATTTTTAATGCTAGATATGCTGTCTTTATATAGTAATTTTTGCATAAGTCAACAAAAGAAATTTTTATGATACCACCTGTTTCTTCCTTATTGTAGCTTGTGCCACACATATCTTTTTCGCGGAAGATTCTGAACTGTAATTTAAGAGTTCTTATAAAATATTAAACCATAATAAATGCGGCAAGTAGCATGATGTCATTTGTAAAAGACATATTGGAATTTGCTAGTTAGAACTTCAGTTGTTAACATATTCAAAATAGGTTCAACATTAAAGATTGGTTAGCTGTTAGCATAAGTCTGAGACATTTAACATAATATCACACATTTCGTACAATTCATAGGCATTACCGTTTCAAAATATTTCGCTTAAATACATTTGTAAATTTAAGAATGTTTAAGGTGGGATGTCACTGTGTCCACATACAATCTATGTAGACCTGTAAACTTGGAATCATGCCTTCTACATTCAACTAGGTTGATCTTTATTTAAATCAAGTTTGCGATCTTGATATAAATACCTGTCCCATTATGTAAATAAATTTGTCAGTATAAACTATGCATCGTATAATGTAGAAAAGAAATTCATTCAACAAATCCGTTTCGTGTTTATTAGGAGCTCATCACCTACTGCCAGAATTTGCCGCGAACAGGGCTTGAATCTGGGCTCGCCTAGGTCGAATTATGGGCCAACTTGATTTGAAAAAGTCTCCATATAAATACAATTGGACTGGAAAATGCTACTAATAAGAAACTTCAAAGTCTAGTTATATGTAAATATATGAATCAAATATCAGTTAAGTCGAAAATTTATTCGAAGTAGTGTAATAAACAACAGAGACGAATCCTATAATTAAAGAATAAATGCGCCTTATATGTTAATTACAGCTAATCCAAAATACGATTTTTGTATGGCCATTATTTAAATCAAGGATCAGAACGATATTAACACCAAAGCAACCTTGATTTAAATATTTGATACTATAGCCCTAGCAACAATGATCATTTAATTTATTATAAATAAACAGGAAACTCGGTAAATTAGAATTAACATCATCGAGTGGAGTCATAACATTAAAGTATGAAAAAGTAATTTTTTCTTCTTCAGGAAGTTATTTTCTTTAAAACAACCTCTTAACCGAATCTTGAGCATGAAAAAACGCACATTTTTTCTTTTAGCTTTTAAATAAAAATATTATCTAAACATTTGTAGTCTGAATACCAATTAAGTCGCTAAAATATTTAATAAAGTACTACGTTTGATTTTTTATTTCTCTTTTAAATAAGCATTATATCGTAACACCTCATAGATTAAAATCGTGTAATAAAATATTCCAATTACGTTTATCTGACGAAAAATATTTTGCATAATGCACAAATAGTAAATTAATAATCTCTCCAAAATCAGCACTATTTTTGTCAATGATAAATGACACATTGTTTGCATTAGCAAATACATGAAAGTTGAATTTGCTCTTTATTTAAGATTAAATGCAAAATACATTAGCTTACCTATTTTTTTAGAGCTTAAAACTTAACAAAATTGTTAGGTTATCTAGAATAATGTTGACAGACTAAGAGATAGACAAAGAAACACAATACGTTTAAAGTATTTGTATTAAAGATGTGTTTAAATTAATCACGTTTAAGTAGCTGCCTAGGTGGCTCAAAAAGGAAAACTGTTCAAAAGCTGATATCTTTCTACACCTAAACAAATCGAGTCAATGAAAATGATACACTGAATTGACAATACCGTTCAGTTTAACTTAATTTGCGTTAGCAATATCAAGTTTATTTGATGTATTATGTATAAAATTATGTTGATTATAAACACAAAAGCCAATTACGCATTACAGAAGTTCATTGATATACAAGTTTTATTACAATTTACGATCATCATTAAAGCTAAAGCTTAAATATTATTTGTTGCGAGAACTGATATATATGCAATTGTGTATTACATGTTGCGCACCTAGTAACAAATTAGATCAAACAGAACCAGGAGGATTAGCCAAATCTAGCGAAATCGAGAGGTATATTTTCGTGTGCCCATTCGTTTCGTGTTTACTAGCGACTCTTCAGTAGAAGGCAGTATTACGCCCATTTCACACTTCGGATTTGGCATTGAATGTGGGATAATTCGGAAGTTTATTCTCCTACACGAATGTGTATACCAATAGAAGTGTAGTTAACTTCATATAATGTCTTCGGGAAAACCTTAAATAAAATTTCCGGCTGTTTCCCATTCATTATTGACTAAGGCAGGTTTACAAACTTATATAAGACTCGTAGTTAGCTGTTATAGTTTTGCGTTTTAAAATCATTTATACCTTTGTATCTTCGGCAATCAGCACCCAGTTTCAATGGAATGTTAAAGTAAATTGTCTTCTTTTCAAGTCCCATGTACATTTGTTCCTTTTTAATAGTAAACATAAACAATTGTTTAGGAAATGTAATGCAAATTTACATAATCTTATCATCTTCTGTCAAATTAGAAGTAACTGCTGCCAACTTTAGTTAATAAATATTGGAATGTCACATTACGATCTTGATTTAGATACTGCAATGGCCAGATTTGAATACAAAATTTATCTTTAGAATTGACCATAAAACTCCTGAAATACAATTCTAAATAGAGACATAATTACTTACGTTATTAAATTGATTTTGCAGGCGGTGCATACAAT
This sequence comes from Eudiplozoon nipponicum, assembly GCA_029291075.1. Lineage (NCBI taxonomy): Eukaryota > Metazoa > Platyhelminthes > Monogenea > Mazocraeidea > Diplozoidae > Eudiplozoon > Eudiplozoon nipponicum. Next base: position 89,547 of record JAQBSW010001802.1, read on the forward strand.
TATCTATCAAACTCGCAAACTTCATTTAAATAATTTAATACGTTCTGTTGGTTATATTTTCCAACTTTATTGGATTTGTTATTAGTCAAATTGACATCAGTACATTTCATAATAATTTCTGTAAGTTTACATCTAAAGATCAAGGATCTGGCATGCAATAATAAATAATAAAATATGCCCACTACGACAGAATTCCTACTCCACATCACTTTACACTTTCTTATTCGTTTTCTAATATGAAGCAAAATTTAAGAATAACTAATTAATAAAACTGTCTACATAGATTTTAATTTAATTAAAATAATCGCAGTTCTTTAATAAACACAGAGAAAAATTGAAATTATAATTTATCACATCGCGATTCCTCAAGAAATGTAGCGAAACATTTTGGTAATATATTGGTTAGGCAATCTTGTTAAATCAAGTAAACAATCTTCGATAATTTTTTTCATAATTTTTAAAACTGAAGCCAATCTAGGTCTTCTCCAGGGTGTATACTCTTTTTACCCATAAATCAGTAACGGTTAAGTTACAAAATACAGAAATATTAACAAACTAAACAATCGTTGATTATACGTCTGTTGATAACTTTTTTTTATAATCGAGTTGAATTGCTTGATATATACACTGATCCCATTGTATGCTAAACTGCCGCATATCTCATTGGATTTCGTCATATATGCATTGGGATTTCATTCTCGCTAGTCCGTTTGCCGTCGTACTCTGATGACAATCATGGAAAGTTGAAACGCGTCAGTGCGTGAAACTGACGGTTATTTAGCCATGTTTAGCAATTGATTCAATACAATTGGATCGGTGTTTATATCATGCTCGCAAACTAGATTTAAAGAAAGTTTTAACAATCTTTTTTTTTGTTTTTACAAATCTTTGTCTCATTTCAAAATAATAACTTCGCATTTTTATGTACAATTTCGAAACAATCTGTTGCAGATGTCAATAAAGTGGAATATATAACAAACATAGAAGAATCATGAAAACCTGGGAACTGTCTTACATTTCTTGTTGATGTTAAATAAGCAATTGTGCGCCTTCTAATAATAAAACTCCAATTTTTGTTTAGAATGAAACGTTGTTAACGGACGTAAAACCAATTCTTTAACCAGAAGTGCAAACAAGCTTCTTTCGCATACGAAATTGGCACCACAGAATGATAATTATCAACACGGAAGATTGCACACGTCAGAGGGCAGGCCTTAGATATATCGCTAAATAAAATTGCATTTTTATTCATAATCTGATTGTCTTCCATTTAAAATTCAAAAATAACCCACTTTTCCATTTTGAAGCTTGATATTAATCAATGAACACTTCATAATGCCATAAAAAGTATGTCCCTTGATAATTGTATATTTTAGGGTCAAACTTGTAACATATGGTTAACAATACTTTTTTAATTTTGCATTAGAGCGTTTTATTTGAAGCATTTTATTTTTAATTTATTATCGTCTCCATTTCGGTCTATAAAGCTTTTAAATAAACAAATTTTAATTAATATAACTGGGTGAACTTTCGCCTAATCCTGACTCGACTAATATAATATTTGTATTACGCAAGTTTTTAGCCCATATAATTAAATTGTTCTTGTTTTAAACTTGGAACACTGGCAAATTTTATATGTAACGAATATGTCCAAATTAGACTAAGCTAAATCAGCATGTGCAACAATATTTAGTCGTATTGCCGAAGATTTTATTTGAATTTAACACCGTTATTGCTTAAAAACATATTCATGAACAGCGCATGCTGTATTAGGTTATACTTTCGTTCATGACTAATTTAGCAATTGTTCTGTTCCAATTTGAACAATTTTTTTCTAGATACGCAATACCTAACAGACACTTGCATATATATATATATATATATATATATATATATATAATTTTCCGCAACTAAGTATATATAAACATTATAGTCACGCTTGCAGCTTATGCAATCGTAAATTCGTTCATGTCATGGTATTCCAATATGTGGCTAATTATAGTAAGATTTAAACGAATATTGGTTACGCGCGTAGTGACAATAATTACTGTAATCAAGTTTGTGATTTCGATATGAACACCTGACCCATTAAGTACATATATTTGTCAGAATAAACTAAGAATTGTATAGTGTAGGGAAGGCAATCCATCCAGTAGACCAGTTTCGTCCTGCGGTATGGTGGCTCAGTGGTTAGAGCATCAGATTCCAAAGCAGATGTGGCCAGGTTCGAGCCTTGTCCGAGGCAAATTGTGGCTATTACGTAATGAGCTCCAAATAAAGATGAAATTGGTCTACTGGATGTATTTCCTTTTCCAAACTATAAAATTCTTACTTTTTTACTAACAGATGTATGCATTTAATGGATCAGGTGTATAGTAAAATATTTCGCCACAAAATAATTGTTTTCGAATTGCACTCATGATTTAAATCACTAACTTTCTGTAAATACAATTGCTTTTTTTAATTTGGCTAAATAATATTATTATTACACAAGCAGGTTAGTTTAAATAAACTTTTAAAGAGTATACCTTCTTCAGAGTACTATTTTATTAAATTAAATCTGCGAACAGAAATTGGCATTGTAACAACCTTGGTTGTTAATTTTGTTTTTAGGGAAAATACACCTTTACGTCGCAGTAGCTACCAAGAGTTCAAACTTCGATCTAATGAAAATAAAGTGTCGGCTGAAAACTCAAATTCTCTTGTGGAGGCGGCAAATCGAAAATTTTCAACGGGCACCTTGAAGGCATTATCCCGCCTAGAACGTGAGCAGAGAACACAAACAACATACACCAAGGACCACGGTCGATTAGCGTCAGTTCTGCTTCAATCAGTAAGACAAGGTAAGACATTATTAGTTGGTGTTGGAATGTAACACTTGCGATGCTGTGCCTAGAACCTATATTTTGCAAAATCGCACAAAAAATGTTATGCCCATAAATCGTAAGTGGTGATATCAAAATACAGATTCGTTCTACAACCTGCACTGAACCTCACACTTCACCATCCCAAAGTTATTCACAGTCGGTAAGAATAAACATTTTAGTTTAAAATGTTCCTAATATACTGGGTATACAAGAGAAGGTAAGTCACAAAATAGCGCAGCGAATAGTGTGAAATTATTCAATAAGAGAATATGGTTTCCAAAATTGGCTACCGTATTGGGACCAAACCCGAAATCACCGGCTTGTAGGGCGTCGAACTCTTCGTTTGTAACCAGAAAGAAGGTTTGTGTGTTGCCATAAGGTAATTTTGTAATGTACAATTTTATGCAGAATGCGCTTATTATTTCGTATGACATCCTTTATTTCACGATCGCACTATTTATCGATTAAAATAGACTGTGCTCTAAATATCTGCTGTATTACAAATGTATAGTTCTAGCCATGATTTATTTCTCAATTATTATCAGAAATGCATAATATTGAGTGAACTGAAAAATATTTATGAAAGAATGTTCACACGATTATTGTGTTCCATTCTCTCACAGAAGAGATATTCACAAAATTTAGATCTAATCTTCGTTGTCTGGCAACGCTTCGGTATGTAATGTCCCGTATCCTCTTGAGGTTTCTAGTCATGCACTTAATACAATGCTCGCAATAACAGATTTAAGCAAATTTGGTTAACTAGATCCAAAACAGAATAATTTATATTTTTAATTTTCGATTCACTAATGGTTTGCAACAATCAATGGCCTCAGTAAATTAAACTAAAAATATACATATTCATGGAGTACATGAAAGCCCATAACCATATATATATATATATATATATATATATATATATATATATATATATATATATAAAGGGAGAGAGAGAGAGCTTTCCAATGGCAGATCCAACCCTTTCTTCCAGTGCAATTACTGCAATCTCAAATTCCCTGTATAGGTAATCTCATAAAGCGTGTTGAATATGAATTGAATGGGGGAGAGAAAGTATTGAACATGTGTGGTATAACTGTACGGATACAATGTCACGGTAGTTGAAAGTAAAATTCAGAAACAGAAAAAGCCGACAAACTTGTTTACTGTTAAATACTGTTTTGTTGCGAAGAACTAATATATATGCAAGTATGTATTAGGTTTTGCGAACCTAGTAACAAATTAGTTCAGTTGTGACCAGAAGGATAAACCAAAGGCAGCATGAACGGAAAGTATAATCTCATGCACATTCGTTTCGTGCTTACTGGCGACTCATCAGTAGGAGCCGGTATTACGCCCTTTAACCACTATATATTTGGTAGAAGAATGTGGAATAATAGGACGGTACAATCTCCTAGACGAATGTGTAAACCTGTAATAGTGAAGCTAACATAATCTAAAGTCAACGACAATACGACTTCAATGCTAACTCACACTATATAATATATATACCGAGTCTGTAAAGGATACTAACACTATGGCTATTGTGTTAGTAACTGATACCTTTTTTGAAATCGATGAGTACCGGATACTAACACTATGGTTTCCGAGTCGGTACATGATACCAACCTGATGGATATAAATTTATGCTAAAGTTCACCCAAATTGAGAATTACAACAATTTCCGAACACCTGTTACTCCAGTTAAACCATACACTCTGGCCTTCATCGATATCAGTTATCACATTTCGCGGTAAGCATGACATCATTCAATTCAATATATTACAGTTAAATACTGTTTGTTGCGAAGAACTAATATATATGCAAGTATGTATTAGGTTTTGCGAACCTAGTAACAAATTAGCTCATGCTGCCTTTGGTTTATCCTTCTGGTCACAACTGAACTAATTTGTTACTAGGTTCGCAAAACCTAATACATACTTGCATATATATTAGTTCTTCGCAACAAACAGTATTTAACTGTAATATATTGAATTGAATGATGTCATGCTTACCGCGAAATGTGATAACTGATATCGATGAAGGCCAGAGTGTATGGTTTAACTGGAGTAACAGGTGTTCGGAAATTGTTGTAATTCTCAATTTGGGTGAACTTTAGCATAAATTTATATCCATCAGGTTGGTATCATGTACCGACTCGGAAACCATAGTGTTAGTATCCGGTACTCATCGATTTCAAAAAAGGTATCAGTTACTAACACAATAGCCATAGTGTTAGTATCCTTTACAGACTCGGTGTATATATTATATAGTGTGAGTTAGCATTGAAGTCGCATTGTCGTTGACTTTAGATTATGTTAGCTTCACTATTACAGGTTTACACATTCGTCTAGGAGATTGTACCGTCCTATTATTCCACATTCTTCTACCAAATATATAGTGGTTAAAGGGCGTAATACCGGCTCCTACTGATGAGTCGCCAGTAAGCACGAAACGAATGTGCATGAGATTATACTTTCCGTTCATGCTGCCTTTGGTTTATCCTTCTGGTCACAACTGAACTAATTTGTTACTAGGTTCGCAAACTTGTTTACTATTAAACTCAATATTTTGCGGTGTGTAAGCATTCAGGTTATCAATGCCGCGTTTTGCGTACGCGGGTAATAGCTGTACACGGGCAGTTACACAAAGATCCGATTTGTCACTATTTCCAATTTTGTTTTGTCTTTGATCGGGTTGACTCATTTTTACTTCAATTGGAAATGCGGTTCTATCACATCTTTGTTTACTATTAAACAATAATTGATTGCGCGATTGGTGGTTGCAATTCTTTAGATCAAGTTTGCTAGCTTGAAGTAAACACGAATCTCATTGTATTTAACCAGTCGTCGAACAACATAATAAAACTACCACCAGCCGCAAAGCACTGACGCGTTTGAACCTTCCATGATCATCATCAGAGTACGATGGTAAACTGACTAGCGTATTGAACATATGTGGAAATCAAAGTTAGAAATGCGGCTCTCAACTCTAGTAATCTTGCATACATTGTACGTGACTGGAAGTCTCGACTGCACGTTTCTATGCAGTCACGAACATTAACTGCTCGTAGCTTTCGGCACTCACACATATATAGACAATACAATTAAACAAAAATCTTGTTTACTGACAAAAATTATGTGCGTATGCCGCAAATAAACGTTACATGGAGAGAAAGCTAGAGTAACTCTTAGGTAAAGAAGAAATAAAGAAAGGAAGAGATAGAATGGGAAAAGTATAATGTAACTAACATAAAAGGTGTAAAATAACTATTAATATGCTTGTTCCTAAGTCAACGAACTTATATAATTAATTATATGCATATATGTCCATATATTTAGATAAATATATATATATATATATATATATATAGAGAGAGAGAGAGTGAGAGAGAGAGAGAATACTCTCAATGTGGTGATCGCACTTGCAGCTTAATAAAATAATATTCACAAATTGACAACCCAGCGCAGCACTGACAGGCCATTGACATTTCCTTAATTTAAATAGGACAATATCTACTGAATGTGACTATGGAATTAATATCTTGCTGAATTTAACTTCGGCTTGCTGTAGACACATAAGGAGATGGTTAACATTTGGACCGAGATCAAAGAGGTTACGAATCCAATAGAAATAGCTTTAAAAATCTTTGAAAAAATCAGTGTGTATTGAACTAGATGTGTCACCAGTTATTTTGCCTAAATGATTTGGCTACGCCATTTTTTATCAAAAATATGCATTTTATAACTAAGATTTCATGGCATTGTTGAAATTAATTTGTCCTGCCTTTCGTATTGTCCATAGTCCAGGAAGAATTTTATTTCCATTGTTTATATAGAATTTAATAGAAAGCAGAAATATATTTGGTTTATATTGTTCAGACCAGCTTATTCTAAATCATCGCTCTCAATTTATGTGTGAGCCAAAAAATATTCTTTCAATAGATAATTTTAAATAAGTGTAATAATGCTAAGTATATATATACTTGACATTTTTTCAGGCCCAAATTTATAAGAATATAAAATACCCTTTTTGTTTGCACCATTATCAGCACATAATCGTGGTTAGCTTATTGGCCGATAGTAGAATATTAGTAATTATTGCACATTTATAGTTATATATATATATATATATATATATATATATATATATAATTAATAACCTATTTGTTATTTTTTATTTTAAAAAATCATGACAATCTATATATGAACATTTTAGAAAACAAATAGAGAATTTTATATGAATAACAACAACACCTTACAACCGAATGGATAATTAATCCTTAATATAGGAGAACAGCAAATAATGTAAGCACTGTACAAGCGTGGACTGCAAACGATGCAACTATAATTAAAAATATGAAAAATTTAATGAGCCTTGTGAAGAATATTTAAAAAAAGATGATATTTTAGCAAAGAAAATCTTACTATTCATTCCTCTTTTTTGCTAGCAAATTCTTTTAATGAATTACAATAATCGCTTTTCAAAAAGACTATCTATCATTTCCCAGTGAACTTCTCGATTTGTTTATCAAAAATAGATGATTGAACGAACTTCACTTGTTAAAAATGAATTCATTCCTATCGCGCCGCAGTTCGGTGATTATCCTGTTCTCGCATACAAGGAAGAGAGCTAATTCCGACTCCGGACTATGACGGTCTTTCTTAAATATAGAGGGATTATATTGAATAAATTTCGTTAAACGTTACAAAATAACGTGATGTCATAAATTATTTATCGAGCATCAAAATCTCAACAATGCAAAGCGGTGCTATTTCACATGATTAATATTAACTTTGTTGCGCCGTATAATGCATATAATGGTGCCAAAGTAAAATGATACTAACTAATACACACAAATCAACTGTTGCAAGGTATGGAAGGATAATATAAGCATAGTAATTAACAAAGTGCACAGAATGTAGCATGTCTAATAATTTAGTAAAGATAGCTATGAATTGCAAAAATGAATCTATTGGCGACTAATGTGTATTTATCTATATTAACAACGTAATATTATGACTTATTCCGCAAAAAAATGTTTTCAAACGCCACTTCAAACGTGCACTATCAAGTTTCCTTTAATAATAATAATAAAAAGCTTAAATTAAACCAACGATAATTTAAACTGCCCGATAAATAAATCGGCACGAAATCAAGACGGGGCCGAGCAGTGCCACGGTTATGTAACGCAAAACAAGGAGCTTAAAGCGTACACTTGTAGAAGGCCGGGTCTAAAGATAAATAAAATCCCGCCACAAGCATGGATAAAATATCCTTTCCTCAAAGGACATGGTGTCTTTACTGTAAAGAAAGATCGGGAGTGACTAGTTGGAGCTCTAGGTCTTAAACTATTTGCAATAAATTATATATAATGAAAAACTAACCAAGTAAAATCAATGTGGATGTAAAACTGACAACTAGATAAACTGTGCAGCTTTGATGGCACAATGGATAAGTGAAAAAACTCAGAAGCAAATTTTCTCGTGTTCGATCCCCGATTGCAGCACGTCTAGTAACAGCATTTTTATTGTATTTGCGTTATCAGTATAAACAGTGCATTGGATCGGGTTAGCAAAGACAATTATCCAGTAGTCCTATTCTCCCTTATTATTAATTCCTCATTTACTGTCCAGAATGTGTGGCGGACAGAACTCAAAGTGAAGCACATTTGCTTCGGAGTCTGGGAATTTGTCCACTGCGTCATTCTTACCACGTACTTCCCGCAATTTAAAGTCATATACCAACTTATGCTTCTAGGTAGTCTTTCTTTTAGATGGAAATTTATAAAGAATCTCCTAAGACGTGAAGTTCTAACTAGGTAAGACCGATCTGACATTATGAGTCGGTCACCATGAAACTTAGGACATTTATAGTGATTTTAGAACTGATGGTAGGATTTTTATTATAATTTTTTCTTAGTATAAACATAAGAGAGCATCAGGTAGAAAACGCAAATTAACCCCGATGCTGGTATTTTTCTTATTGGGATCTCTTCAAGTATCGTCTAGAATTTGATGCGGATATTCACAGCGCCCTCCTGCCGCATACTAACTTCTTGTTTTGGTTTGTTTTCCATTCAGGTGTAGCCTTTGCTGCATGTCTTTGGGCGAAAATTTCCAATTAGCCACTCCTAATCTGTCATTATGGATATTATACCATGTCATCTGTGTAGCGAAATTTATTTGATGATATATAGTCGCTTTGTGAGTATATATATATATATATATATATATATATATATATATATATATATATAAATATATATATATTTTGCCAGTTTAAAATAATTACTATTAAAGGTAGCAAAGGAAATTCGTCTAGCAGAACTGTTACGTCTTTATTATGAACTCGTCAATTACGCGGGTAGTGATAACAATTAATATAATCAAGGTTGCGGTCTTGATATAAACACCTGACCCATTAACTACTTACATATGTCAGTATAAACTGAGAATTGTATAGTATAGAAAAGGCAATTCATTCAGTAAACCGGTTTCGTCCTTATTGGGAACTCATCATGTATTGGTCAGAAATTCCCGCGGACAATTTGCCCGAGGCAAGAATCGGGACATAATTGCTTCGAATTCTGGGACTCTTAACTCTGCGCCAACCTTTTTGCATACTACACGCAATGTTCACTTATATTATCCAAAAACACCATCATGCCATTTCAAAATTTATATTTGAATTCAATCTATAAAATAATACTAACGAACAATAGGGTAGATTCTCTGTAGTTTTAGCAACGATAAAAGTAAGTGAACTACTCATTAACCTAATACGTAGAAACGGAGATTTATTTGTTGATAATATATTCCTCATAAGAATTCATTGGGTTCAAATTAATTATTATATTGTTTTGTAGATGATCCAATCCAGAATGGGGAAAAATGATGTGGATTTAGCGGTTAGTTTAGCAGAAAAACTCATTTATCACCCCCATCTCAGTTTTTTTCTATTTTAACAGAGGTGCCTATCAGACATATGAATTTTTTCTACTTAATTATAACCTAATTTTGTAAATGAAAAATTACCTTGTTCGTGTTTTGTCCAACACAGGATTTTTCCGGCTCCTCTTTTCAATGGAAAATATTCTGTACCCATTTTCATACACCTTATCTAGCCGACAGCTCATAATTACAAGTAAAGACAATCACAAACCATGTTTGGAATTTCATGTAAACAGACGATTATATCATTACCACTTATATTAATGACGCATTTTTCATTAGATTTCCGTGCGTCGTGTATTTGTTTGTTCGTCTATGATTACTAATTGTTCTATACACCTTAACTAGACACACGTGTACATAAAACAAACAAAAATTACACAGAATGAATGTTAATGTGCACTTTCCGAGCTCCATAAGAATTATTTTATTCAGAACATTCTAAGTGACTGAATTAAGTTTGAATTCCGTGGTTATGGACGAGAGCAAATAAATACAATACACCAGTAGTAAATCGTGACGGGTAATGGATCGAAAATTTAGTATGATAAAAAGGTTGATGACGTTACGACGTTAAATTTAATGAAGACGAGATAAGAATGTTGGAAAAATTGTTTTACTAAGTTTCATCACTGTGGTGAAATATGATCACTAACATGAAGTTCCATTAAAATACGTTAAATACAATTGGAGCCCTAACTTATTAGACACCAAGTTAAAGCAAGAAATAAATGATGAAATTCCGATTGATGGTTGTGTAATTAATTGATTAACAAATAGTTCAAGTATAACACTATCTATAAATTAATTTTATTCCAATATTCCTCAAATTTTACTTGAGCGCTTACCTGATTCCAATTCGTGCAACCGTTGCCTCCTACTTTTAGTAAGTGACGTGCTCCAAATTGAACCTAGCAACATTTTATTGTTGTTTCATGCAGGATACCATCAATTGACATAACTTCAATATATTTCCTAATCAAATCCTTTATTTTGTTACAACTGCATAATATTATGCGTCTACAATCAATCAAGTTATTTGAGTGCCCTGTCGTCGAAAATGACCTGCAAGATCAGATCTTGTAAGATGTCCATACCAACAATAGTTTCTGTGTTACTCTCTTCTAACCTTTGTTAACGTATACTTGAAAATACACATTTGGGATGTAGTTCAATACACACCCGATGTTCCTTATTGCTCGTCGTTTTCGTTTAGCTTAGAAAGTTTACTGCTTACAATAAGAGACTTTCTTAAATCGGTTTTTATTTTGTATTTCAATATTATTGATTATACATTCCTGCTAGGTTTAGTCCAAGGGAATTTCTGTAACTTCATGATCCTTGTGTTAATTGACTTAGTGTTAAATTTTCTTATGACGGTTATCGCTCTTGTTTTTAGTAGCATACCAATGTAAACATTTGCGTTAAATATATCTCGCAGTTCACTTAATTCTAATTTCCTATGCTTTATATCTGTTAATCTAAGGCATTATACTATCATTGATTTTAGAAGCGATTATCATTCAATAGGGATTATTTGACATGAAATAAGGATGATCTTAATGTCATAATTATTTTAATAAATATTTTTTTATAATTTTTGACCATTTAGAAATAATTTGCCGTCAAATACCGATAATTCCTCTGGTGACCACCTTTCAATAGCTAACTGGTGTTTGATCACCCGATAAGTTGAGCTTAAGTAATTAGTATGCCTTCATTGTCGTAATTCCAGAAATATAATATATCATATTGTAGACGTAAACAAAATTGGAATTAATAGATATTTTATCTAAATAATAAAGTTAAATTCACATATTAAGATGTTTGATATTATAACCGAAAAATGTAATCTTATTGGGTTATCTCTCATTTGTCTATCAAATTTCTTTTTAAATATTAAACAAGTGAATGATGTCCTTGTGCTCATCATCTATATAATGTGCTGTCTTGAGGTTACTTCCTAACGTTAGCTGAGAATGACTAGGAAATCGAAGAAAACAATCCAATGCTTCGAGTACCAATATATTTATTTACATAAATGTCAAATCTCGGTCCGCTGAATCATCAACTTAATCCATTATGCATTTCTCAACGATGTTTACCAAATAATAATAATTCATCAATGTTTGATAAAAGGAGTACGAGTATTTTCTAATTCTATGACATAAATAATACGAAAGTATATATGTTTATGGGAGCGCATAAAATTAATAATAATATTTGCTGTTGGATTTGGCTTGTACACTTTTAGTAAACCATGGAATCTTGAAGAAAATTAACCTTTTCGCATAAGTAGTTTACTAATTTCCGAGTCTGGTACCCCACGATAATTTATGAAATTGACGAATAATGTCATCACAAGTTTTAACCTATTAAGTGGGTATTTTATTAAATTTCAACTGCTCAAGCAACGTTTCACATGCTGCCTCAAAATCAATTGTTCGATTTAAGCATTCGATAAATTAAGCATACATTTTCGTCACTTAAACCTGCTTGTTTTATTACCTTTACTACTCTCTTCTTTATATATATATATATATATATATATATATATGTATATATACATATATATATATATATATATATACATTTCTCAAAAATAAGTTTGCAAAAATTTCAAAAATCGAATTTTTCCCACATTACTTAACTCACTTAACATCCGATTATTGTTCGCAACACAGCTTTTACAACGTGTTAATGGCCAGTGTTTAAAACAACGAGGACGCCAGGTTACCTTGGTTTAACTGAAGCCATGTTTTGCGTAAACTGTGCGTGAAATATCGTGGCAAATTTGACATTAAAATCCATATGTGTTAGTAAACTGAAAACTGTGTAATTCTTTGCGAATTTTATGTAACGTAATTAAAAAATCGAAATTCTTTAAGGATTATTTTGGAATTTTAGCCTTTTGAAAACTGATAATACATTTTCGTCAGTGAAAGTTAAGTATAGTTTACTAGATAACAATTGCTTTCACAAGTCCCCATTGGTTACCAAAATAAACATCAATTCAAACGCGGATAGCTTTTGAAATAAGTAACACCATTATCATGCATCATCTCCACCGTAGATATAATGCTCATGAAAGCTTTTTTTACCATGAATATTGGGCAGAATGTAGTCTATCCACAGCGCTTCATAAATTGGTAACTTTATTCTTCAAATTAATTAAGAATGTTTTTTAGAGCATTATGATTTAAAAAAGATGTGCGAGGCTTAATTAAAAAGTTTCACATTTGATATATATATATATATATATATATACATATATTTACATACATAAATTTGAATGTATATATATATATATATATATATATATAGTATGGTATTATTGACTAAACATTGTAAAAGTCAGTATATGAAATTTATTTGAAATCCAGCTTCGTGCATATTGGACACTTATCGAGTACTTGTGAAATTTGGCGCTACTGGTGCTCGAGCCTTGGTTCATTCCAGTTGGAAGTTCGGAACTCGTTCGCTACCCATACTGAGCAATACCCACAATTTTCTATTATAAACTAGTTTAATTTTTCGTGTCATTCTTTGCTTCAAATGAATTATAAACAGCATTAACTTTGGCCTAATTTTCTATGTGGTGATTTTCAATCTATCTTTATAGACCAAACATCATTCTACCTTGGAAGTTGATAATGAATTAAACTATGACTAGGTTTTTATTATATATAATTTGCCCATCTAAACTGAACATCGTTTAAAGTAACATATGCGATCTGTGAAGTAAATAAGTAATGTTTTTATTGTGTCAGAACTGCCGCAGAATTTGCTGTAACCAGTGCGCGTTTGACTTGTCTTTATTAGCAGATCGGGGGTGGCTTGTTGAAACTCTAAGTTAAAATATTGTCCTCATAGAATACACCAGATGCGAAGACATACTAGTGAAATAAAGTGCGGTATGGATTGCGCTGTGGATGAATTGAAATGCACTGAAGCTATGTTTCATGTTCAAGTGCCTACCAAAGCAATTTTGGAAAATATCTTATGAAGCCCAATAAATCGAAACCGGTAGACTTGATGAATTGAATTTGCAACTTTGTGCAGTGTGTATTTTATACTAAATATATATATATATATATATATATATATATATATATATATATAATAAAAATCCTTTATTCTACTCTAATTTAATATTAATAATCCAGGTGCATTACGTCTGATTGAAATATGGATAGCTAGTTCTCACTTTAGGTCATTATCAATGCCATATAGGATCTGCCAGAGGAAAGAACTGTTTAGAAATATATGCTTTGATAAATGGAATGATATACATAGCTTAAATGGCGCAAAGTATAAGTTGCAAGACTCTGTAGAATGTGTGCCATGGTCCAAACCCCGACTGCGGAAATATGGCAATTAAACAATGAATGTCTAAAATGGTAGAAACCGATCTATTTATTGAATTTCATTTGCTACCTTGTGTAACAAGTAAGCAAATCCGACAACAATTGTAACAAAATTAGTTCCTCATAATTTAATTATATATATGTATATATATGTATATACATGTATATATATAATCCTTTTCAGTAAAGAATGCAAATTTCATAATCTAGAAAATTTAGCTCATGAACTAAGTAGATTTTATTTGCATTTGGAATTCATTAAGAGTTGCCAGTTTATTTGTAGCTCGAGGTTGCACGAGAAATAAAGACTGGCTAAAAGATGATATTTAACTTAGAATAATATGCAATGCATGGTTTCATTGCGTAATTCAGAATCAAATGCTTTCGAGTTAAATATCAACCGTGGTATTTTTGGCATTTAATAAAAAGTACAATAAAAGGACAAAGCCATATGATTTGATTAATTTTATTTCGTTCCTCTTGCAATTTTCAGTTTATCAATTATTTGAATATATTATATATTTTAATTTATAAATATATATAATCTGTATTTATTATCAATAATTTGATGCGTTCTGCTTGGTACATTATTATTTAGTTTTACCTATTCAATAGCGTATATCACACGCAACTTAACCCCAAGAATGATATAATAATTTATAATCGGTCTTTTTAATGACTTGAATTGCTACTTGCTATTTACGTAATGACTGTTTGCGGTTTGCTTTCATTAATAAGTAACTCAAATTTGGATAATTATATATATTAAAATCCTACTTTTTACAAGTTTTTATCACTTTATGGATGTTTTACTATTTTATGTGTAACGAAATGCACATTTTTGTGAAAATTAATAATTTTCGAATATCGATGCCTGCAGACAATTATACTGGTTCACCAAAATTTTATTGTTAATAAACGTCATTGAAATATTTCGAGCGTTATCTGCGCTATGAATAATATGAACTAGTCTTCTTTTATCCGAAATGGTAATTATTTAATTTATGACTAATTTTTTGGCAGAAAATTTCTGCTTACACCTTAATTTATAATGCCTTTTGGATTTTGAAGTACATTTTCGAATGAAGAATATTCAACAAACATGTTTTGTATCGATATACGTTCCATTATCATTGCAGTTGTAAACTAGTTATACTTTGCATTAATAAAAATGGTCTTCTGTAGTTTTTCTTGGTCACTAGCGAGTTAACATGTTTCTACTTTAGACGAATACTATTTCGTAGTTTCATCATTGTCGACAAATATTTAATTCACAGTCATTTTTGCTCTGTCTCTCCCTCTTGAGAGAATGTACATGCGCAAAAATTTCGCTATCCTATATTTGTAGACCAAGCTTAAATTCGACCATTGTGTAAATTAAAACATCTATGAACTGCAAGGTTGCATAATGTTGTTTATATTAAAATATTGCACTACAATCTAAAAGTTTACGATGAATTAAATACCTTACGAGATTCTGAGGACATTTACATAAAGATAAATGTAGAGAGACGCCAAAAACTTTTATTTTGATCGTCAATTTTATGTGGATTGATGGATATATATATATATATATTGAAATAAAAAAATATACATTTCTTCGTGAAAACTGACCTTTATTTTCACAATTTTTAAGGCAACTATTAATTAATATTCAATTTAACCATGGTGATAATATATGCCACTTCCTACATCATACTTTATTAAATACCGATATTAGTGGAGTACAAGATTTAATAATGTTCATATTTCTAATGAAATGTAAAAAATAAAAATATTTTTTTCCTGATAAAATAAACGTTTCGCCCTTATATTATTTTTATTGTTGCAGTCTTCTTATATATATATATATATATATATATATATATCAGAGGATTGAGAAATCATAATAAAACTATTTGATAAGGACACTGTAGTTAAAGTAGTAGACCAACATATATCACCACTGAGCGGTGTTAGGTACCATTCTACCCACGCTTATTTTTTCATGCACGAAAAATGTGCCCTAGCGTTTCAATGGTGGCATTCATAAACTATTTGATGCTGCAGTAATGGAGAGCACGTCATCTGTAGTAATGGCGGAGATTCCGATAGGACATCCTCAGAACACATCAGCAAGTAAATATTCACAATATGTACACTACGTTGTTGACGTTCTACTGGTTCTGAAAACAAATTACATTTGCGGACACTGTTTTAAATAGCTTTAAACATAGCAAAACTAACTTTTGCTACGTTGTTCGATGACTAGTTAAATAAAATGGGATTGGTGTTTACTTCTAGCTCGCAAACATGATTTGAAAAATTGTTACCATCACCCGCGCAATCAATTAATGTTTAAACGTTTCAAAATTGTTGTTTAAGCTCACAACAATATTTGTTTCGCATCAGAGCATGATAAAGATGGATGGTTACCGTTCTTTGTTGTGCTAACAAAAGAAAAGGTCAATAATGAAGTAAAAGAACACTACCATATATCAAATTGGTCTATACAATATTTTACGTTACTGCGGTTTTGCTCATTTACATATACAATTTTAACAGTTCTCTGTTGTCTTTTCGTTGATAAATAGACAGGTTAGTTCAGATTTATCAAATGACGAGTAATCTGAAATGAAAAAGAGAATATCTAATGACGATTTTAGACAACTGAATAGATAATTCGCTAAAAGGAAAAGTTAAATAAAATATAATTACGTAACAATAGCAAAGAAAGCAATTAATTTAATTCTTTAAATCAAGTTTTCGAGCTTGAATTAAACACCAATCCCATTGTATCTAACGAGTTCTCGAACAGCACCGCAAATCTACCGTCAGTCACACGCACTGAAGCGCTTCGACCTTCAATGATCACCATCAGAGTACGTCGGCAAACTGACTAGTGTGGTTGCTACGTTGTTCGATGACAGGTTAAAGAGAATGGAATTGTTGTTTATTTTTATCTCGCCAACTTGATTTACAGAATTGTTGCTACAAGCCACGCAACCAATGCTTGTTTAGTTTTATTACCTATTTATATATGTGGCGAAATCGGAAAAGTTAATGTTCGTGACTGCATAGAAATTGGGCAGCCAGCATTTCCAGTCAAGTACAATGTACGCGAGACTATTTGAGGTGTGAGTCCCATATCTAATTTTGCTCTCCGTATATATGCATTGCGGTTTTATCCACGCTAATCAGTATGCCGTCGTACTCTGATGATGAACACCGAAATTCGAAGCGCGTAAATGCATGCGACTGACGGTAGCTTTGCTTTGTTTTTGAACGACTTGTTTAATACGATGTGATAGATGTTTACCTCAAGCACGCAATCTTGATTTAAAGAATTGTTACCACCACCCGCTCAATCTTTGATTATTTAAGTAGCTTAACTATCACATTTAAAGCAGATGCTCTTTCAACCTTATCGAAGAAGTATTTAGAATAGACTTTAACACGCACACATTAATTAGCTAAACTATGCGGGATATTTGATAACCAACATAAAATGACATTGAAAATTCAACGCTGTACCAAACCAAATTCCTAATTCACGCTTGCATTTGCTTTACATAAAACTGATTCCTCACACATATAATGTCCACATCTTGTTTTTAATATAAATGCCAAACGCGAAAGGAGAAATGAAGTTCCGTGAGTGAATAAATTGTAAAATGATTTGTACAAGCAGAAAAAACTTGATCTAGGGATGATGCAGAAAACTGACTGAACATTTCACTACTGCACATTTTATTTCCATTTTAATTTTTTGTTTCTTTTATATTTCATTGTATACGTTTTTTACGCATATGTTCATTCGTAGGTACTTTAGGAGAAGATGAGAAAAAAGTGTTTATTGTATCGGAAAAACTCTTCCTTTCTCACATAGTAAATGTAACACGAAATAGTTTATAAATATTCTTAATATATTACACCTTGCAAAGAAATATAAAATTAATTACGAATGAATCAAACCTCTTTTACGCATTTTGGCATAAATCATTTATGTTTCACATTTTACTCGATTTATAACGTATTATAAAGCATGTACATACGCGTAGCCAAGCGTTGGTGTGATGTAATACATGTAAACTTCAGAACATTTTGCATATCCTTTTCTCTCTATTAGATTAAATTATTCTTTTTGTTAGTTATTACAAATATATATTATGCATATATGTATATATCTTTAAAATATTAAGTTTTTAAATCTTGCAATAAAGTCGTACAGTTTCGTTTTTTTAGCACAATATTGATTTTTCCAAAACGGAAATATTACGAATTGATACAATATATTCATTTTGTCAAGCAAAATTCAATTTTCCATTTAAATAAAATTTTTACTTCATTAAGCACAAATTTCACATTAACTTTTATTTAGAATTCATGAATTACTAACAAGTTAGTTTATGTCGACTGTAAATCATTTTATAGACAATATATTTTTTCATCGTGTATTAACTATTATGAACAGGCCGAGATATTATTTTATTTTAAATATTTACTGTAAAATTATCAATTAATCAACTTGTCTGATATGAATAAATTTTTTTATTGTTTCTCAAAAATGGAGAGACAATAAAAAAGAGAATACTTGCTGATAGCCTAGTTTGAGGAAATATTTAATGACTTTTATTTGTTACATGAGTTCTCCGTTTTATTTGCGAACTTGATAAACATGTGCATACAAGCTGCTTGTAAAAAAATATATGGAATAATTATTCTTCAATAGCAACATCTGTTATAACACATATTATTTAAGACATTTTAAACGTTAAATTTGAAAATTGCTTTGCATAGCTCTCATAAATTTTTTTACAAAAGAAATTTACGAAAATAAGGCTTTATATATATATATATATATATATATATATATATATATATATATTTGTGTGTATGTGCATATTTATGTTTGTATGAGCAAAATATTTTATAAGATTGTAGAAGAAATTGATTAAGTAGGCCGGGTTCTTTCTTTTAAGTCACTCATGAAGTACTTGCTAGAAATTCCCTTTTTCAATAAAATGCTCATCCCACAAATTATTTGACAATCAATATGTCAAGTGTAAACTTTCGTTTAAACTGTCTTATTTTACTTATTGTTAGATCTCTTAAGCATAACTGTCTTTTCACTAGGTAAGTGTATGTCAAATCATTTTTTGTATGTGTCTGCATGTATACACTGATCTAAATGAAATTAAAGTGATTTAGTCACAAATACTGCCGACTCAATAGATAAACGTACACCATGCCTGTGTGTATGTGTTCTCGTATTTTTTGGATTGAGGAGCGATCAAATACTGCACGTGTACATTTATCCCAGTGAAATTACAGCGATTTAGCAACATCTGACAATTCACAAGTTAATTGTATGCCACGTCCTTGTGTGTATGTGTGTGTGTTTTCGTAAAACTGAGAAATGATCTGTTACATATAATTCGCGTCACGTGTATCAGTCATTCACGTGCAACTAAAATGTTAAATGTCATTTTCTAATTGCACACGTCCGACCTATTTTTACACTTACCTTCCTAAATAAAGTAATTACGAGTGACATCCCGGTATGGAGGGCGCAAGATACTGTGAATACTCGAGCGCAAATTTTTCACAGCGAATAATTAAACGTTAGTAAAAAATTAAATTAAATAAGGTTAAAGTGTTTCATTAGGATTGAAAGTTAATCTAAAATTAAAAATGGGTCATAAAAGAATTTTGAAAATTGCCTGATAAAGATCGATAATATTAATAGAAAAAAGAAAAGTTGTCTTTTTTCTCAAACAGACATAAATGTTTGTTAAAAGGCACTACACTACGAAAAGAACCTAAGTCAATAGATACAATAAGATAAAAAGTAATCAAATGATAAATGTCAGTTTCTATTAGTTCATGCAAGAGCTATTTATACACTTATCCAATGGGACAATAACAGTCAATTCCAATTGCTTATAACTTCAAGCATTACCTGGATAAAAATCTCTAAGATATAACATCCCTAAATCCATAATTGTATGCACGATTTGGAATGGTATATTAGTTATTCGGAATCTCGTTGAGGATCAACTGATAGATTTCTGAAACTTATCAAATAAAGCAGTGTAAACGAAATTTACGAATGAAAATTAATTATGTGATAAATTACCATTTATGGATGTCAAGTTAATTAGAAATGTTACAAAATTAGAACTGGATATTAATTTGAAGCATACTTTCTCTGTTATCCTTGTTAATTGGATTTCAAATAATCCATAGAGAATTATCTCGGTATCTTGAAATCGATGAAATTAATAGCACAAGATTAGCAGATAAAATCATAGGGAGATTAAATTAGGTAGACTGCGAGAAATAGTCAATGCTAATGGGTACCCTACAAAGTTAATTGAAGTGACTAAAAAGAGTGTCATAAGTATATTTAATCATGATTGGAAGTACGTTGGGTCAAATAAATCAAAAGAGGGCCGGACGCTTACGGTAATACTTGACTCCAAACCAAGTATGAAAATAAAAAAGGGTAGCATTGAAATTTAATATACATAATATATTAAAACAGACCCGTACCCTAAGTACTCAATCACTTTATTAGAAAGAGAAAATAGAACCGTTAGGCATATCGGGAGTATATGAAACTCCCTGTAATGACTGTAATCTCATGTATGTAGTTGAAATCATGTGCCAAATTAAGGAATGATGAGGGAAATTCAAAACCGCCTTCCAATATGGTCATGTTAACAGATCAGACCATGTAAATCATCCATTATAGACAGGACACACCATTAATTGAGATAGTTGCAGACGCATATCAATTTGTGGTTGTAGTGTATCGAAAAGATTGATTAGAGAATACAAAGAATTTAAATCGAGAAATGGCATAATGGATGAAATAGCCGTAAAAAAATCACTATTTCCGATTTGGTGTATGGCATTAAATAATGATAGGAAGCGCAGATTGCACGAATCAAAATCAGAAACTTGTTAAGTTAAAAGTATAAGATAATTGGATTTATATTAACTTACAGAGGGCACGGTATGAGTAAATCAATATCTCCCAATTTATTTTCGGATTACCCTATAATTTCAGCCTTGATTATTTGTTATCTTATTGTATCTTTTTTCACTTAGATTCTTTTGCTAGTGAAGCGCGTTTTAGGAAACATTTAGGCTTGTTTGCGGGTAAAAACGGAAACTTTTCTTCGCAACATTTACATTATCTTTATTTAACAGGAAATTTCCAAATTCCATGTATAACCTCTTTATATTTTTATTTTATATTTCAATCCCATTGAAACACTTTATCCTTATCTTATTTAATTTTTATAACTCTTGATTATTTACCGTGAAAATTTTTCGCCCGTGTATTATCCAGTGAATCGTAAAATTTTGTTAAACCAGTGTAATTTCACTGGGATGAGCGTACACATGCAGTAACTGGTTATTCCTCAATCCAAAACAAACCTGAATGCATACACACTGGCATGGCGTAGGTTTATCTAGTGATTCGTCAGTATTTGTGACTAAATCACTTTAATTTCATTTAGATCTGTGTATACATGCAAACACATACACAAACCCATATTACATACACTTACTTAGTGAAAAGACAGTTATGCTTAAGAGATCTAACAATAAGTATAAATGAAACAGTTTAAACTAAATTTTCCACTTGACATATTGATTGTCAAATTGTTTGTGGGATGAGCTTTCTGTTGAAAAAGGCTTCCGAAACCGGAAGGCGAAATATTCGGTATCATAAGGAAGTGCCATCCTGGCTATTTTATTATAAGACAAAAACCATGAAATTCGGGAGGTTTAGCTGAAAAAATATTTCTTGCGCGGACTGTGGTAGCGTAGTTGATGAGTTGCATTAATTTCATGCAAATGGCTTTTGCTTAAACACCTGACTTGGCAAATCTGGCAAGTACATACTTATAGTCAAATAAAGACAAAATCAGTCTATATTTTGAAACAATGATCATAGAATTATTTTCCAAAAAATTATATTTCAAATAATAGTTCATTAATAAGAATCATACACTCTATGTGACCTAAGTTAATAGATGCGATAGGATAACGAGAGAAAAAACGACATTATAAAATATTTCTAAAATCAATTAAGAAATCATTAATAAAATATATTCACCTGTAATCCACCGTTCTCGCTCTTTTGCTGAAGCGAGTTTCTGTTTCTGATTCGTGTAATTGTAGTTTCAAACTATAATTTAGTTTCGTATTCAAAATTTAGCCATTTTACTGTATGACATGAATGATAAGATCAAATTACATGCAGTTCTCTTCTTCACTTTACTGACCTTAAATTGGAGCATGTTTACAACCACTTATATGAGTTGGCAACGCTCACGCGGAATTTAATCCACTGCTAAGATTTCTAAGGTTTGATTTTTTCTTTGTTATTTGGAATGGATTGTTTATAAATGGATTGGGCATTGTACTTTGATGCCAGGGATTTATTTTCTTGGTTAATTTTCATCCTGGTATTACTAAGCCATTACGATTCTTCCTTTCTTTCGTACCAGAACAACGCACTTATAACTTTCATCATAATTCCTATTATTCACTTAAAAGGATACATTTTAGCACTGAACGTCAACAAGATTGAATAAGATATAGCCAAATAAATGAAACAGAGACACAAAAATCATTAGGCTTGTTTTGGTCCACATCAATAAATAACTGTAGAATACGAAAATTTCACTATTCGGAATAGGAAGCTTGTTCCAATAAATAAGTGAGAACGGTGGAGGAATATAACTTATTGTTGACAGATAAAAATTGATGATTTAGTAATTAATTTTAGGATTAATTCATTATTTCTTATTTTAATTATTGTCTAACTATATCGTTTAACTGAATTTCATCATGGGATATAAATGTTTATTAATGAGGCTTTACATTAAATATCTAATACCCTGTATAGCACAAACGTGTTCCTTCTTTCAGAAGGTAATTTGCTACGTTATCTCTTTTGATTGTCGTTTATTCAAACTTCTTATCTTCATTAAGTTTATTATTTCACTAAATATTGAGTATTCAGCGCGGTAGGATTTGGTGATTTGTGTGTTAAAATTACCTCTGCCTCCTTTCTTACTATTGATGACACTCGTAAATACTTCATTTGACAATATTAAAATGAACGTGGGCAAAGAGATAAGAGACATCAATAACTGTAGTGTCACTTTCATGAGCGTGCATACGTACTTAATGAAGTATAATTGCATTCTTCACAGTTAAATACACACATGCCTGATGGGCATCTATTTTGTGATCAAGTTAGAAAAAACTTGCTCATAAATTAAGTAATGTTAAATCTAAACGCAGACACAAAAAGATACGTGGATTTAAGTTTTAGTGGTTAGGCTCCTATTTAAACAGGCAGTCTAAAAGTATGCACCATTGTTGCCAAGCGAGCGCAACACTTTCGTCCATTACACATAATTGTGTGTTCGGTATTGCTTACCTAATTACAAAGTAGTTCAAATAGGACCAAATTACTATACCAAAATTAGCATGAACACAAGGTATAATCTTGTGCACATACGTGGTTCGTGCTTAATTTTGACTTATCAGTATGTACCGTTACCACGCCCAAAACCTTTTGTATATTTGTTGAAGAAATGTGGCAAAGTTGGATGGTAAAATCGTATGTTAGCTGAGCTGCATTTGCTCAATTATGCAATGAAAGAGTTATTACAAAAATACCTATGCAGTAATAAGTCAATTTGTAATATTCGTATATTCTCCGTTGAATAATTTAGTTCTAATGCGTTTTTGCAATAAAAATTTGTACATTTGTCTTAATGTAGAAAAAATTATTATTGTTACCCTGCATGATGTCCAAACGGCTTTACTGCAAAACTGCAAATAGAGACAATTTCAAGTATGATATATATATTTAAGATATATTTACTTGCCAAAATCTACTCCGATTTGTTTTCGATTTGATTTTATAATAAAGTGAATTTAGCATTACTGGTAATTTCGTTTAGTATCTTGTCTTTTAAACTTGGTTTCGATTGTATGAGATACAAGGGCAAAGACTGAAAGTGCTTATTGCGTTTGGCAAATGTAAAATAGAACCTATTCACACGTTTCTCATAATGTATATTTATTAATGACAGTATCTGTGACCTTCTGTAAGATAATGGTACATGATACTAAATATTGCTAGTAGGAACCAATCTAAATAAGCTAAAAATATGTAAAATAGATATGGTGAAACAGATAACCTAATACTGTCTTTTCGGTAGAACACTTTATTGAGTACACAAGCAAAACAGCTGACCCAGTCATTAACATGGAAACAGCTGTTGTTCACGGTACACTAAATAAATGCGACGTAATGAAATATGGATTCATTAGAATGTGGTTCTGTTATTTTTGGCAGTCTCGCCTTTAGTAATCGGCATCGCTAGTGAAGTTCTGACACCGTGAAAAAACGGCTCTATTTCCATATTTATAGCATCAATCGACCGAAGGATGGTCGCTATTCTCATGTTAATTACTTCACTGATTTGATGATAAATATTAATCTTTCCTTAGATAAAAAAATCAATTTAGTGAATTTAATAATGCGCTGCGTTTTTTCAGAAAACATTTTTTCAAGTATACTTAATAACTTGCTTAAAACTTATTAAGGACTTCTTATTATAATCAAGGTTGCGGTCTTGATATAAACACCTGACCCATTAATTAATTACTTATGTCAGTATAAACTAAGGATTGTATAGTATAGATAAGGCAATTCATCCAGTAAACCGGTTTCGTCCTAATTGGGAACTCATTATGTACTGACCAGAATTTGCCGCGGACAGTACATAATGAGTTCCTAATAAGGACGAAACCGGTCTACTTGATGAATTGCCTTATCTACACTATACAATCCTTAGTTTATACAGGCATATGTAAGTAATTAATGGGCCAGGTGTTTATATCAAGACCGCAACCTTGATTATAATAATTGTTATCACCACCCGCGCAACCAATGTTCTTTTAATTATTAAGGACTTCAGTCGTGTTCGTTACGTATATCTGCGAAGTGGCTGGTGTATCTCAGTGACTGGAGTTTGTCGTTGTGAAATAAAATACAAATGCTAAAAAATGATGTGCACCATATTAGCCTACCTAAATGTTTTCGGCAAAAATTGAACAACAATTGATTGCGCAGGTGCTGGTAACAAGGTTTTATTTCAAGCATTCAATCTTAAGATAAACACAAATGCTGAATTACATAACCATTCGCACAACTTAGCAAAACCTTAGAAGCAAGAACGGACGCATTTCAACCATATATTGTAATCATCAGAGCGTGACAACAAACTTATTAGCAAGGATCAAATCGCAATGCATACATGTTTAAAGTAAAATTATATATGCGGATTTCACCATTATTCGTCACGCATTAATTCCACTTGATTGGAAATGTTGAACGTACAATTTCTATGCAGTCATGAATATAAACTTTTTCAATTATCGCCACATAGATAAGGGAAATAAATGAAAAATCATTGATCGCGCGGGTTGTGGTGACAATTCTTTAGATAAAAATATTGAGTTTAATTCTTTAGATCAATTGTGTCAGCTTGAAGCAAGCACCAGAGCCATTTATTTAACCTGTTGAACAAAAGTAAAACTACCATTAGTCACATGCAGTGACGCGTTTCGGCCTTCCATGATCATCTTTAGGGTACGACGAAAAGCTGACTAGCGGGGATCAAATTACAATGCATATATATGGTATGAATGATAAGAGATGTATTTCACATCTGTAATAGTTTCACATACTTTATAATGAAATGGAAATTTCGGCGTACAATTTTTTTCCAGCCACATCGATATTATTTTGCAACCTACTCAAACGTAATTTAGATAATTGTTATTACCACCTGTGTAATGAAAGTTTGTTTAATTTTGTCACTCACCAATATGGGAAAAGGGGCAAAATGCCAAGCTCGTGATTTTTTTAAATATGGGTATCCAATATTTCTAGTGATGAAGAATTCATTCAAGTCTAAAACAATAAATAGCCGCAGATCTCGGTTTTTATATGAATTGCTATATGATCCTCGCTAGTCAGTTTGTTATCGTGCACTGATTGTGGACATTGTTGTTCGAAAGAATTCAAATCTTGACACTGACGTTATTTTATTGCCTTGTGCGACTGGTTCAATAAAATAGAACTTGTGTTTATCCCATTTTCGCCAATTTGGTTTCACGAATAAGCATAAATGCCACAAAAGTTCGATTTAAAGCGAGATATTGACGTAATGCTAAATATTACTGTCCCTATTGAACCACTTCAAGAATGCACAACCTTTGGTGATAATGGACTTCGCCTTTTAAATACAAATAATTTTATGTGGGTTATCATAATATGTCGTTGAATTCTTTTTTTTTAAAAATTCTGTGAGCAATTTACCTTGCACTCAGCTTGCGTGCAGCCAAAGATACCAAAATTTTTATGAAAAATGTTAACAATATGTAACAGTAAGTACATGTTTTCTGCAATGACTGTATTTTGCGTCTCTGTATATTTGACTTATTATGAATATAAAAGCCTATAAGTTTTCCATTTACTCGAAGTAAAAGATTCTGTTCACCAAATGCATTAAATTTTATCACTTTAATGCTTCAAAAGGGCAAAGCTTGAAGCCTTCATTAACCTGAAAAAGGCACGTTTCTACTTAAACCGATAAGGTAAATGAAAATGACCGTAAAAATGTATGTTTAGTTGGTCTAAGTTTTATGTTGATTGACATCCTAACGCTGTACCATTGCTTCGAGTTTCACTGACATGCAAGGTTACTTAAGTGAAGTTGCACAAAATAAAATACGCCATGCTCTCGCAAACAAGCTGATTTTCTTTAATTATTGTGTCCTATTTCCGAAATAGTGAACCAATCAGTTATTTTGTATTGCCACCTGTCTAGGTTACAGCCTACTTTGAAATCCATGTTGTTTTAGGATTTATTTCTCACTTTAAATTCCGCTAACATGAATGTTGTTGATGCGGGTTGAAAATTTTGTAAAAAATTCTTCTTACGTGAATATCTATTTTTATTTTTAATTTGGCTCCCTCATATGATATACAATAAAATAAAACTGTAAATGCGTTAAATAGATAACACTTTAGTTGACATATTTTGTGAATCCGCTAAATTTCTTGGCTGTTATACGTACATAAGTAGCATTTAATCTTTGTTATTGAGCGTATTTTCCGGGCTAGTATTTAAAACCTCCTTTTTCCAAACATATGAAAATTTTTTTAAGCAATCACAATTTCAATTTATCTTTTAAAACGTTTCTGAAAAGGAAAGTTCACTAAAACCATTTATCCTTATACAACTTCTCATATTAATAATATGATAAAGAAGCTTAATTCCAACATATTACTAGCAGCTTCATTTTTTAAAAACAAAAGTCAATACTCTTTAGACTCCTACAACTGTAGGGTAATAATATTTATTTTCTAAATAAACGAACAGTGTGCATTAGATTCATATTAATATTTATCCCATTTTTCAGTTTCCTATTTAGATTGAAGAGCTTTACATTTAAATACATATTGGCGATTTCGATAAATTTATATACACAATTCTATTTGATTATGACACATTTTGTTTATTGTATCACTGCTTGGTAACGGGCAATCATATATTTTTCTAATTCCTAATATTTTAAAATCATGTCATCATTCGGATTGTTAATCCTTATTCGGATACCTGATTACTGACATTAATTATTCTATTGGCATATTTTGATTGACATTTTGTCTAACTTACAAGTATTTTAAATTTATTATAAATAAACATACAACAAGTAATAATCAGTACCAGTCATATTAGACTTAGCAATTGTTTGTATAAATTGCACTCCTATAATTGAAATTTATTTGAATTGTTAAAAGCAGCGTGAGCATTATTTAAAAATTTTTTGCAAAGGTATTGCATTCTCAAATAGCTCGTTAACCTCCATATGACCATTAAAATTTCTCGCTAATTACATCAACAGTTAAAGCTGGGTTTCCTACCTAACTTACACGGTATGCTAATTCAGTCTAACCAGACGATCAACTCAGTAAATCTTAGAAAATCTCAATAATTCATTACAATAAATTTTATAACCACATACGAAAACGTTTTTATAATTCTTACGACGTCTTTTTGTTACACTTTTTTCTTTCGCTATTTAAATATGTTAAATGTGTGCATGTCATTTTGTAAAATTGTATCAACATGCCTATATTCGGCTGTAATTAACAGAATTTTGCTAGGTTTATTTTCAAAATGAATTATGTTTTTTCTCGCCTTGTTGAGATTATTTTTAATTGCATGTATACTGAATTTCTGCGTGAAAATTCTTTCCGTTAAAATGTTACTTTAGCAGTACATCAGTCCTAGTTTGTTTATTTTTAAAAGTAATATCTCACCCTATTTGAAACACAATTTTAGTATAAATAAGAATTTAATAAGAAATCATAAATTCCACAATAATTCCCAAGCTTATTTCGAATAATGCTACATAAAAACTTATGTCTATTTTCGAGGAGTAATTCTAGACTTATAATATGTTTCTTCACAAATCTTGTGTTATTTTGAAGATATACGTAGATCAAAATTAATTCATTTATGTATTAACGTTTTTTGTGCCTGACTGTTTCGGTATGATTCTGTGAGCTTATTAAATAACTCATTCTTGATTTTACACTACTTAAATTTTGGACAGAATTCAGTCTAAAACTTACATTAAAACAAACACGCATACAAAATAATAATTTTATTTAACCATTTACTTAAGAAACGCGCTTAAGTATCTGAATAGCAATATCTTCCGATGCGACATATATGTTCATAAAAATTCTGGCCAACAATCGTATTTGAGATTTCTTTCCTGTGGAAAATAATTTACCAGACGATGAATGTGAACGTATACCTGTCCACTATCGTCAATTTCTCAATATTTGTTTGTTGATAACAATCATGTGTTTTAGTTTTTGAGTGACAAACTAGCACAAGAACTCACGTCAAAGAAATAATTTAATTATGAAAAATTCCGAATTACTGAGCGCTCCACTTTTCGGTCATTAAAATCCGTGCTATTTAGTACATATTGGCATCTTTGCGTTTAGTTGTATCGTTTGTCCCACGAGTTTGGCAACAAAAACGCCATCATGTCTAACTTCATGAGTTGGCATTAATTCCTAGATACATTTTGACCCAAATATACTAGAAAATCCGCTTAATAATTATTTTTGATTTGGAGTTTAATTATTAGATAAACTGAACCTATACTGTCCAGTGTATGGCACAATATTTCTAAATGTGTAAACTAATTCCCAGATTAATGCATGAATATCTTTGAAAAAGGTATTGCGCATGCGTGGAATAATGTAGTACTTTTAATCATTCATATTTTACAAAATGGTAGAAATGATAGGCTAGATAAGTGACGAAATTCAGTTCTGCATAGATTTCGTTGTGAATAAAGAAATTTATTAACTGGTAACATTACGATGTTTTAGTTAATCAATATTCAAGTTTTCAATAACGAACATTCTTTAGAAATAGAATATATTATTAAATAGGATTGATGTCTATATAATGGAACAGTAAATCGGATGAAAAAAAACTAAGTTTTGCACAAAATTTAGACCAAATTCAAAATTTATTTGCGCTCCTATATAATTATGCTTTACTTAACTGAATGCTGAGCGAAGATATCACGTAAAAAAACGTCTGAAATGCGCTGTTATAAGATGGTTATTTTTTGAAGAATTTCTGGAATGTCGCAAAATTCTGGATGCTTATTTTGCTAAAGAAATTCAAGAACTGGAAAATATCAATTGTGGTATCTCATTATTGCATTAAAATTATCCAAACACGTTTTATCATATTTTACAGAGCATTTTATAGCTACTATTCTTTAAAAATCCTAAAAATATATTACCAGATAAAGATGCGTTAACGCTAGTTCGTATTTATTAATTAACTGAGGAAATGCCATTAAATAATTAAGTTTAAATAGGTGAAATTATAATGAAAAGCATGTCTAAATGGAAAAAAATCAATTTTTTTTCTGAGACCTATGGTAGCCTATGTTTATCTAAAGTCAGAAATGGAATTTTCATTAGCTGAGATTAGGGAGACGTATTCCATAGCATCTGCAGTAATATGAGGAATATTTAAGCGTTCTTCCTTTACTACAATTGAATACATTTTATTGATCCAGCGTTAGTTGCACATCACAGTCAGTTGTGTTTTAGAAGTTTATGTAATATAAACTGGCTAAAAGTAGGTGCACTGTTTGTTTGCATATATCTGATTTTAGAAATTCATCATATAAAGGAAAGTTTATTTTGGTAAATACGTGATAAATCATTTGACTTTCCTGCTATGTCAGTTTGAAATGGCAGTGCAATGGGCACCCACTCTCAACATGCTAAAACATTGTAATGCTAGTACTTATGGTAGCAATCTGACAAAGTCATTAGATATTTGACGCGTCACTTGTTGAATATGAGGTCACTTATTCTTTGAAAAATATATGCATATAATAAATTATCATTAGTGAACAGATAAAAAAAGCGTAAGAATTCCAACAAATGCTTAAAATGAATATGTTGCATGGAAGAAACTGTGCCGGGTTCGCTTTAAGTGGTACAAGCGCTGAAGCCACGCCGAGTGGACTTGGCACTGATAGGTGATTTAATCCGGTCCTCACTATAAAGCTGCATTTCTACGTTTTGTAAAACAGTCTGACAAAATTTTGACAACCTACAGAAGAGGTTATAACAATGTACAGAATAGTTTCACTGTATACATACTTGGCTGCAAAAAGCCAGCCAATCAGATTTAAGTGAATTTTTTTATCATATCAATATTGTCACCAACAAAATGTTTATTAACTGGTATACACCAATTTTTGAGGATCTTGCATTATTTTACTTTTTCCAAAAATCAAAATTAATATAAAAATCTGACGTCTAGAGGTATAATGCCTACTGCTGGATACAGTTGGCAATCAGATTGCCAACTGATTTGTGTTCTGATCTTTCAGAAAAGATCTGAAATAAAATCGAAAAATACCAAGTGCAACCTTAATGGAATGGCTAAAAACGCTCAAGTATATTCGTTCATCGGTTTTGCTATGCAATATTTCAGTAGAACGTATCGAATATAATATAAATTTCTTTAGTTATAAAAGGTTGAACAAACTAAAGGAAAGCTGGAAATCGCAACTCATTTTGTGCTCGTCATGTTATCGCCGGAAAAGAAATAAATTAGACTTGCATATGTGGATTTCGAACACTGTCCAACTATTCCTGAATGTCATGTTGACGTAGGATGGTGAGAATCGTCAGTACAACTTAAATAGCAACAAAATGTGTTTACCCTTGAAATGAACTTAACCAATTTCAGCAGCGCGACGTCATGCATTAATAAGTTTAGAAGCATTGGGATATCTCGTACTCTTCTCCCGTTTTCTTTGGACTGAGTCTATCATGTAACTTTGTACTTTGATGAAATGGGGGTTAGGTTGAAGATTTAAGAAGTCCTTTGGTCCATAATTTGAATTTTGTCAATTCAGAGATTCCGTTGAAGTGTCTAGGTTTGAATCAATTAATCGTGGCTGCTCAGTACCGATTTGATACT